>JAXIVH010000161.1:130000-132500 GCA_036785325.1 Urophycis tenuis
TGTCATCTAATGTAGTGTATATACTACACTATGTCCTGTCATCCTTTGTAGTGTATATACTATACTGTGTCCTGTCAACTTATGTAGTGTATATACTATACTGTGTCCTGTCATCTTATGTAGTGTATATACTATACTATGTCCTGTCATCTTATGTAGTGTATATACTATACTATGTCCTGTCATCTTATGTAGTGTATATACTATACTATGTCCTGTCATCTTATGTAGTGTATACTACACTATGTCTTGTCATCTTATGTAGTGTATATACTACACTATGTCTTGTCATCTTATGTAGTGTATATACTACACTATGTCTTGTCATCTTATGTAGTGTATATACTACACTATGTCCTGTCATCTTATGTAGTGTATATACTATACTATGTCCTGTCATCTTATGTAGTGTATATACTATACTATGTCCTGTCATCTTATGTAGTGTATATACTACACTATGTCTTGTCATCTTATGTAGTGTATATACTACACTATGTCTTGTCATCTTATGTAGTGTATATACTACACTATGTCCTGTCATCTTATGTAGTGTATATACTATACTATGTCCTGTCATCTTATGTAGTGTATATACTATACTATGTCCTGTCATCTTATGTAGTGTATACTACACTATGTCTTGTCATCTTATGTAGTGTATATACTACACTATGTCTTGTCATCTTATGTAGTGTATATACTATACTATGTCCTGTCATCTTATGTAGTGTATATACTACACTATGTCCTGTCATCTTATGTAGTGTATATACTACACTATGTCCTGCCATCCTATGTAGTGTATATACTACACTATGTCCTGTCATCCTATGTAATGTATATACTACACTATGTCCTGTCATCTTATGTAGTGTATACTATGTCATATTATCCTATGTAGTGTATATACTATACTGTGACCTGTCATCCTATGGAGTGTATACTATACTATATTCTGTCATCCTATGGAGTGTATATACTATACTATGCCATATCATCCTATGTAGTGTATACTATACTATGCCATACTACATCCTACCTTATAATGCTGCTTCTACTATACTACACTACACTACACAGTTCTGTACTATACTATAATTTACAACATTGTACACTACTATACCATACCACTAATACTATACCATACAGTACTATAAGGTTATTGTCTATACTACACTACTAGACTATACTTTATGATGCCATACTACATATTACCATACTACACTATACTATACTGTACTATACTATACTTGTAGTGAGGATATTAGAGAGCAGCACAGCCTTCAGACTAGCAGACAGGTTTAGAGTTGAACTCAGAAAAACAACAAGAGAGACAATTTGACTGTCTGCCACGGAGTTACGGGGCGATTCTGTTCATGGCAGCAGAGAGAGTAGAAATTGCGTTTTATAACCGCCATGCTCTTTCCTCACCGACAACTGAGTCAAATCCTACATTTATCGCTGCCTCATAGTCTTGCTGGCTGCCTGTTTGTTTACATTGTAGCAGCGAGCATCACATATGCACACCATGTCCCATCAGCACCACAACATTAACAACAGCGACGGCAGCAGCAGCCATGTTGAGCGATGCATCCATCCTGATGGTGGTTGTTTCAAGTCATTTTCACACACCGCTCACACCGAGTCCCCCCCCCCCCCCCCCCCCCCCAACAGGTACAGCATCGGGGACTACGAGGTGATCGACGAGGACACCAACATCGTGCGGCTGGACAGCTGGCTCTACATCCTGGCCGAGACGGCGGGGACCCCCTACCGCTTCAACGCCAGCGGCTCGGGCAAGTGGGAGGGCGGGCCCAACAAGGACTCGGTGTACATCACCTCGCTGTACTTCACCATGACCAGCCTGACCAGCATTGGCTTCGGCAACATCGCGCCCACCACCGACGGCGAGAAGATCTTCGCCGTGGCCATGATGATGATCGGATGTGAGTATGAGCAGCGGTTCATGGTGACCTACCACCTCGTGGATGGACGATGGCCCCGCGGGTGCATGTTTGTCTACGGGGACAGTGAATTGTGTCACGCAATCTAGTGATACATTATGGGGAGGCAGCAGCTCAGTGGGTAGAGCGGGTGGACAGAGCGGGTCGTCCACTAACCGTAGGGTCGGCGGTTCGATCCCCTTCATCCTCCAACTGTCCACATATCGAACCCCACAAAAAAAAAAAAAAAAAATACTGATTGTAAGTCGCTTTGGACAAAAGCGTCTGCTACATGCCCCCTTAAAATGATGAAAGACCAGTTGGACTGAATTCAAATGAGAATGACGAAATGTGAAGTGTTTAAGCGTTAAATGCGTAAATAGCGTAAATATCATGGGACGGTCGGATTCATTGGGGAAAAAACGATTCACCACGACTGAAAGTCTGAAAAACGCCCGTGAACCCAAACACATTCATCCCGAATACCTCAAGCCGCGGCTAAATCCACTTTGTCTCGTGGCTCGGAGAAGTTTAACCACATATAGTTTGAACCG
>JAXIVH010000161.1:137500-235849 GCA_036785325.1 Urophycis tenuis
TGTAGATAGCTTTGTGGTATGTGTAGTTAGCTGTGTGGTCTGTATAGCTAGCTGTGGTCAGGTAGCTAGCTATATGGTCTGTGTAGTTAGCTATTTTGTTTGTGTAGCTATCTGTTTGATCTGTGTTGCTAGCTGTGTGATCTGGGTAGTTAGCTGTGTGGTCTGTGTAGTTAGCTGAGTGGTCTGTGTAGCTAGACGTGTGGCCATGTAGTTAGCTGTGTGGTCTGTGTAGTTAGCTGCTTGATCTGTATAGCTAGCTGTGGTCATGTAACTAGCTGTGTGGTCTGTGTTGCTAGCTGTGTGATCTGGGTAGTTAGCGGTGTAGTTAGCTGTGTGGTCTGAGTAGTTAGTTGGGGGGTCTCTGTAGTTAGCCGTGTGGTCTGAGTAGTTAGTTGGGGGGTCTCTGTAGTTAGCCATGTGGTCTGAGTAGTTAGTTGGGGGGGTCTCTGTAGTTAGCCGTGTGGTCTGACTAGTTAGTTGGGGGGTCTCTGTAGTTAGCCGTGTAGGTGGCATGCAACACATTTCAGGTAGTCGTTTTATTTTTATGTTAATTTCATCTTTTAGTATTCATGCATGTGGATGTTTTGTGCATATTTATTTCTTTGGTACTGATGCATGTGTGTGTGGTTGACACCCTAGTGTTAAATCCTCCGCCCCTTTTCCACACATCCTTCTCCGGACCGTGGCCATTGATGCTCAACAGCCAACCGTCTTGGCGGTTTGAGTGTCCGAACAATCCTGGGTGGGTTGGAACCACGGACACCTTTGTTACACGTTTCTCCATTTGGTAGAATGGCACTCAGCAGCATGTTTGTTCACCACTTCAAAATGGCAGTGTTTTAAATGTTGTTTTGCAAAAACAAAACACCATCTGTTCGGCAGCTTTTCTTTGGAAGGTGAAAGACTTTCAGAAGCATGACTTTGACTGTACTTCATATTGCATGACTATAACCAAGTCCAAGATGGAGATCTATTCATGTACAGGTCTGGGGGGGAGGTATGTGTGTGTGTGTGTGTGTGTGTGTGTGTGTGTGTGTGTGTGTGCGTGTGTGCGTGCGTGCGTGCGTGCGTGCGTGCGTGCGTGCGTGCGTGCGTGCGTGCGTGCGTGCGTGCGTGTGCGTGCGTGCGTGTGTGTTTCCATAGTAGCCTGAGGGGAAAGCTGCGTCGTAGCTACATCTCTCCGTTACACTCTTTGCCAATTCAAGATCCAAACATGCATGCGAGCTGATAAAATTCTGAAAAGAAAAATTAAAAAAAACTTCCCAAAATTCTAAGTGCAGACTGCAGAACGCCAAAACGTCATCATGGAATAATAAAAACAAATCCTCGCCACAAATGATCCGCTCCTCCCTGTTTCCCATGGCCGTTTCACACCCTGCGTGTCACATAGCCTGCGTGCTTGAGGCGAGGCAGACTCCCCGGGCGGCTGTGGGGTGACATTTGCGTCTCTGCAGCGGTGTTGGGTCTTCAAAGGGACAAGGGGAAGCTAACGGCGGCGCTCAGCACACAAGCCCCCCCGTCGGTGAGGGGGGGGGGGGTTCAAGTTTATTTGCGTGGCGTCCTCTATCATGATTACAGTCACGCGGGGGGCTCCGCGGACACGTGTTAGACACCAGCCCCCCTACCACCGCCGTACGCCTCCGCACACACACGGGACATGACACGCACCCAGGGAGAAAGGGGAGGAAAGGGTGGAGATAAGGAAGGAACACATGAGATGATTCCCCCACCACAAAGGAGACGGCGTGGTGCCAGGTGGGCAGACCTGAAACCACATCAATGAGATTGTTTGGAGTTACGATCTGTGTGTCCTTGGACAATAACACTATCTTCTCTTCAAGAATGGCAGAAGGGCTCAGGGAGATTAGGAAGGGATCACAGCTGAACAACAGCGTGAACCATGGTGTGATAGCAGCATATTCACGCGTAATGGCTCACTCTCTCTCTCTCTCTCCCGCTCGCTCTCTCTCTCTCTCTCTCTCTCTCTCTCTCGCGCTCTCTCTCTCTCTCCCCGCTCTCTCTCTCTCTCTCTCTCTCTCTCTCTCTCTCTCTCCCCGCTCGCTCTCTCTCTCTCTCTCTCGCGCTCTCTCTCTCTCTCCGCTCGCTCTCTCTCTCTCTCTCTCTCTCTCTCTCTCTCTCTCTCTCTCTCTCTCTCTCTCTCTCTCTCTCTCTCTCTCTCTCTCTCTCTCTCTCTCTCTCTCTCTCTCTCTCTCTCTCTCTCTCTCTCTCTCTCTCTCTCTCTCTCTCTCTCTCTCTCTCTCTCTCTCTCTCTCTCTCTCTCTCTCTCTCTCTCTGCTAGTTATGTGTGTTCAGAGTGTACCCCTGCAGCTAGATAGCGAAACTTCAGCTCTCATTTACAGTGTCATCAATCAAAATTATGGGATGGGGAAAAATTGTCATCGGCCACAAATAATATCCACTAAGCCACTACGAAGAATTTTTTTTTTTTTTTGTGCTAAATCCGATATTTCAAAATGAGGTGTTTGGTGGATTGTCACTTCTCCAGCGCAGCAACAAATAAATAGTGTGAGTAATTTTCGTGTCAAATTTTAATTGTGCCTGTTCTCTCTGGGCTCGGTTCTTATTCTCAGGATGGAAAATGCAATTAACAGCTCTCTGCAGATGTTAACATCATCCACCCTCTACCACCTAAATTATTTTTTAAGTGATCGACAACAGGATCTAAAATGTAAACATCCATAACATATCACAAAGGGCTGTTCACACCTACTACACCCCTGCTCAATATGTTGTCAGCAAAATGGTATAAAGTACATTAATATGCATCTCAAAGTCAGCATGGAGTCAAGGTTGCAGAGGTGTGTTCTGAATCCCCCCTCCCAGCTTTGTGTGGTTTGTACCTCCTCAAAGTAACTTAACTTCATTCTGTTAACACCGTTGCCGTAATGTAAGTATACAGTAATTGGTCACTGGCTTGGCCACGTGAGTGTACAGTCATTTGCTCGTCTACATAGCCAAGAGGGAAAATAGACTCACAGTAAATCTTCTTCAACGAACAGTAGAAAAATCGATAGACTGAAAGGACACAAGATTGCAGTGGATGTGATGGAACAGCACGTCCTGATGCATAATGCACACAACTAGGAGTCAACTCCAGAGGCCTGTTGTCCACCGCTTCACGTGCGAGAACCATCGAAACCGCGAATCGTGTTCCTGTCCTGGCACGCGTTGACCGTCCCTCCACGTTTGTGTGTGTGTCTTCGCCCCAGGTCTTGCAGATATGCCCCAAAGACATGCGGGCGGACATCTGCGTCCACCTGAACCGCAAGG
Organism: Urophycis tenuis; assembly: GCA_036785325.1. NCBI lineage: Eukaryota > Metazoa > Chordata > Actinopteri > Gadiformes > Phycidae > Urophycis > Urophycis tenuis. The sequence goes on from JAXIVH010000161.1 coordinate 140,792, forward strand.
TCTTCAAGGAGCACCCGGCCTTCCGGCTGGCCAGCGACGGGTGCCTCCGCGCGCTGGCCATGGAGTTCCAGACCATCCACTGCGCCCCGGGGGACCTGATCTACCACGCTGGGGAGAGCGTGGACAGCCTGTGCTTTGTGGTGTCCGGCTCCCTGGAGGTCATCCAGGACGACGAGGTGGTGGCCATCTTGGGTGAGCTTTGGCGGGGGGGGGGGGGGGGTTTGGGCACACTAGTTGGGTTTTTGTCCCCCACTCTGAATACAATACAATACAAAGCGTGCTCTCTGACTTGTAGAGGATGCGTTGTGGTGGAGGAGCGGTGAGCTAAAAAAGCTACACTCTTCTATCAGAGAAGAGACTCTATTCACAGAGGCGTGCGTGGTCGTGAATGCACCTCTGTTCATCACGGTGAACAGAGCTGTCGCGCATTAAAACGTATCGTGGCTCTGCTGCTTTTATGTACCGGGGCCACAGGTTGACTCATCTTCACTGGTTTAGTCTGCTGCCCGTGCCTGTTGCATTGTGTGTTGCATGGGTGTTCTGTGAAAGTGTTTCTTCTCAATATTACAGACATCAGTAGTATAGAGCTTCAATGCTGTACTCATGGCTGTGTTTGCCACCTAAAAGAATTGCGCCCCAGTGAAGTCTTTATCTCAGTGCACAAAGATTACGCCTCGGTTGTATTCATTTTAGTTGCTTTCATGTGCACCACGTGCACCTGATCAACACACGACCACAAAGCAAAGGGAATGTGGTGGTTCTGCTGCGCTGAGCTCCGGTCCCCCCTGCGAGAGACGCGTGCACTGAAGCAGACGGCCCAAGAGATCAGTGGAGCAAAAATGATGATTGTAGCTGGAAGTGGCCCGGAGCGCTGTCACTGGGTGTGTTTAGAAAGAGCTTCCTCCTCGCAGCCTGATGAATCAGACGTAAGCATGCCTGTTTCCGCTCCACTCTGGTTAAGATGGAAACTTTCCTGCGATGCAGGAAAAGCAGGAATCGGGTTGCGTTGACGTTGAAATAGGTGAAAGTTAAAAGGTGGTGCGGATGGTGGTGCGGATGTGTCACAGCATCACCAATAGGTCCAACCTTTGTTTTTCTGCTGTTATAAAAGAAGAAAAATACAAAATAAATACTGCAAAAGCATGGCAGAGATTTAGAGATTCATTTGGGAGAATGACTCACCTTAGATTTTAGTCTGCTTCAACATTCTCACAGTTTCTGTATTCTGTTTAAATAGCTTTAAAGTGAACAATGAACGAATAACAATAATAATCTAATAAATACAAAAATTATACATAATAAGTACAATCAATAACAAATGATAATAAGAACAAACAAAACACTTTTCCTCGGCCCCTTGTGAGGAGGGCTTTGTGGACCTCACACACACAGCCTTACGGGACCAATGATGTGTTCATGGGTATTGAAGTCTTCTGGGGGAGGGGGAACCTTTGCATTGATCATCTATCTGTGACTCTTTGGGACAATCGATACACGATGAGACAGATATTGTCTTCTTGGCTGGATTCACTGCAATAGAGCCCCGGTGATAGACTGGCTACTGCTATTAATCAGATTCTCATTAGCCTAATGTCACCTTAGAAGAGAAGCAAATTAAAATACACACAAGTCAACACAGAGTTGCTGCTCCAGGCCATGGGCTGGCACGTGACTGGGCTGTTCGTTGAATATGATTTATGATTTTCATATTCCATGTCCTCATTGTGCATTTAAATATTCCTGAATTCAGAATTGTTCAAAAAATAATAGAAAATAACAATACTTATCAGTGTTGCTTCATGAAATGTAATACCGTGGGCAACAGTCAGCCAGGTTTAAACATGTACTGTCCCTGTTGGTCATTATGCCTGAAATGAATAAAGAAATACTAAACACATATCTTGGTAACTCTACTCAGTGTCCACAGTGTCGGCTGATGTCGGCGAAAGAGAGGAACGCAGTGGTCTTTCTGAGCGGTTGGGGGCGGAGGTGGTCAGTTAAAAAACAAAGATTGCAATTAAGGAACTACTTCACTGGTGAAAGTGGAGGAGTCTGAAACAATCAGAGTGATGCTGCTTGTTGACTGAAGTACCCCATTTACATATTTTGCCTTCCAGGTGGAAGAAAATAGCATTTCTCAGATATTTATTCCTTGCTGAATACGCTGAATGTGTATATGTGATTAGCATCAAAGAAAGACAACAAACAAACAAACAAAACTCAGTATTTTTCTTTGTGTTCTCCGTGTCGACGTCTCTGCACTGCCTTGCCTGCTCAGGAAAGGGGGATGTGTTCGGGGATGTGTTCTGGAAGGAGGTGACCCTGGCTCAGGCCTGCGCTAACGTGCGAGCGTTGACCTACTGCGACCTGCACGTCATCAAGCGCGACGCCCTGCAGAAGGTGCTGGAGTTCTACACGGCGTTCTCCAACCACTTCTCCAGGAACCTGCTGCTCACCTACAACCTCCGCAAGAGGGTCAGTGGGCTTCGGCCACACTTATTTATCTCTGGGAAATGTCTCTTTTTGTGCTTGTTTCTATGTCTTCATTGTTAGAAGAAGGAGCTAACGTTGCTGGCCCACCGTGAGGTCACAGTGTCAGCAAGTGGGCGTGGCTAGCAAGTCGCAATGCCCCGCCCACTTCTCTTTGTTTATTAAGAAGGCTGCAGATTAGCATAGCTCATCGACCAAATGTGCGCCACTGTCTCACACAGCGTTTACATTATTTCAATTCTTTATTTGTTCCCGCTTGGGTTAGCTGCCAACAGAAGGGAAATCATTTTTGCAGCTGGCTTGTAATCCATTTACTAGGTAGTGGGAGTTATCTTTGCGAGAGTGGAATTAGGGAGATTACTTCAAAACCTTTTCAGAAGTGCATCTTAAAGAGGCTTACAGCGTACTTATAGGTTTACAAAAACAACATGTGTGGCTAATCCCTGTAAACAATGTATCCACTGCTTCACTGCAGCCTGCCTAATGCAAGATGCCAAAGTGATAAAACTCAAAAACCCAATTAATGTTTCAAAATTTAATAACCCAAAACACTTAAGCGCGATAAAGGAGACGGATTACAAATTAACAGGCCCCGTAAAAATGGGTTAATATTAAATTGGATTAGAGCCTTTCATTTACAGCTTCGGCTGTAATTCAATCATGGAATACTGTAGAGAAAAAAAAAAACCCAGACAGGGACTAAACTGGTATTGATTTGGGTTCTAATCACTGTACCATCACTACGATGTACGGCCCCTTGAAACAACCTTCTGAGTTGACGTTTGACCCGATGGCAATCAGGCCTAAGTGTTACCTGAAGGGGGGGAGCTGTGAGACGATGCCCGAGGTCAGCCGGCCGCGGGGTCCCGCTCCCCTTTCAGCCAGGTAATCAGGACCACCACACACAGCCCTCGGAGACGCATCATCATAGCGCTACCAATCTTTTTCATCCGTAATAGCATCACCCCTCTGGGGGGAGGCCGTATAGGATTCAATAGCCCGCATGCAAAGTGGCAATTTCCTCTATTGCCTGGGCCCTATACTTCCTAGATTCATACTGCGGGGGATTGTTGGAATTGATTAAATGGACGGGGTATACTAAAGAGCATGTGGTTCTCACACTGTGACTGCACACACACACACACTCACTCCCCCATCTGCTCCCCGCAGGATGGGGGAGATACCTTCAGACACTGCCTTCTCAGACCGTCTCACTGTGAAAACCAGGGACGCCCGTTTCTAAATACAATGTGTGATAGTGATGCGTAGTTATTATGACATGCATATTTAATCATGACATGCATGTGTCAAAATAACATAATACCCCCCCCCCCCCAGTGTAGTGATGAAGACGTGATGGTGATAGGAGCATCCTTACAGGCAGCAGCGGCAGACATATTGTCAGCATCTCAATCGTTTCCAGTGGAAACGCTCCACTTCCCGGCGCTGTAAACAAGCCCACATCATTTCCCCTGTTGACCGAGACGCTCCAGCGCTCACATGCAGAGATAGTGATTTGAGAGTTGGAAAGAGAGAGAGAGAGAGAGAGAGAGAGAGAGAGAGAGAGACCAGAGAAAGAGCGAGCGATGAGAGAGTACGATTTTGAATCTGAACAACCTAAAAAAAAAAAAAATGTGGATGAAATTCCCTGAACCAATCAGCGGAGAGATGTGGCCGATTGGTCATAAATGAGCCAGGAGCCTTTCTGAAATCAAAATGTGGCATCCAGCGACATACTGTAACTGTAACCGTAGCCCTGACTGGGATGATGATCGGGACCTCATCTTGTCTCATGGGCTGAAGCCACAGCCGCCGTTGGGTTCCAGTGGACGCAGTTGTAGTCTAACTCACTCTAACTCAATGCAATTACTCACTGATCCTCTGAATCGAATGTATCACACTTTGTTATGCCAATAGTCAACCATAGTCAATACCCTTGTTCTTGCAACGACATTGCCCGTCTGGGTGGATCAAACCATCTTGGCTGTCTCTCGTCGCTTCACGAGAACAACATGACGATGGCCCAGACCGGTACTGTCCTGAAAGGAGGTCCGGGGGCACCGACGCCATTCGTTTTATCTTTAAAAGGTAAAACACAACAGCGTTGTTGAGGCCGTCCAGGTGGTCAAAGCACTTGATCCCCTGGGCGTGACGGACTGAGTGCATGTGGAGCGTCCTCAGGGGACAGGGCTGACGGCAGCAGCCATCAATAGCACAGCAACGCAGTGTAACGGGGTAATGAAGGGTAATGAAGGGTAATGAAGACACTGGCGTTTTCTCCCCAGCAGCCATATTTAAACCACCACGTGGGTGTGTATGACAAGGTTGACCGTTTTAAATGAAACGTTTTTTTTTTAAATGGCTTTTGCCAGTTGAGTTATTAATGCGTGCATAAGGTATATTTGTTGGAGGTATGGCTCATGATGAATAAAAAAAAAGTCAATAAAGTCAAGGAGACTTTAAGAAACTTATCGTAAGATTGTTCATGAATAAACCTTATTGATATTTCCATATGTTCTTCCAGCATATCGTTTTTACGATATGCTGAGGCATATCGGAAGGCATTGTGAAAGAAATGATGTTACAAAAAAGTACCAGCACAAGCATATGCGATGTATAAAATATTGATATTTCAGAGTATGGATTGTGGAGTTTGGAGCACATTTGCAAGAGCACCTCCACTAACTGAAGCCAAAGGCACAACATGAACTTTAGCTCCTCACCAGGGGAATACCCTTTTTAGGGTGACATTTTGCAGAGCACACAATCAAAAAACACCTAAGACAATCATTTACATTCATGCACACGTCAAACAAGCTGCTCAGGACGCCTCATTCACGTCACACTGCACTCCTGTTGTCGTCTATACTGACCCCCCCCCATCCCCCCATCCCGTAGATCGTGTTTCGCAAGATCAGCGACGTGAAGCGCGAGGAGGAGGAGCGGCTGCGGCGCAAGAACGAAGCCCCCCTCAACCTGCCGCCGGACCACCCGGTGCGCCGGCTCTTCCAGCGCTTCCGGCAGCAGAAGGAGGCGCGGCAGGCCAGCGACCGGCCGGAGCCGGACCACCACGACCTGGAGAGGGGCACCGCGTACGCCGAGACGCCGCTGGCCCTCAGGGCGCCGGTCGCCACCACCAGCATCGTCACGGTGACGGAGAGCCCGGCGACGCCCTCCTCGTCCTCGTCCTGTCTGTCCCGCAACCCCGCCCCCGGCCCCGCCCCCGGCCCCGCCCCCGCCTCAGACAAGGCCAAGCTCCAGGCGCCGGCGCCGGCCTCCGCCGTGGCCCTGGTGGGCGGCCGGCCGGCCGAGCCCGCCAAGGTGAAGGGCTGGGGCCGCTTCAAGGAGTCCATGGCCAAGGCCGACAACTGGAACAAAGTGTCCAAGGCGGAGTCCATGGAGACTCTGCCGGAAAGGACCAAGGCTCACGAGCCGCAAATGCCCCTGAAGAAGACGGACTCCTGCGACAGCGGGATCACCAAAAGCGACCTGCGTCTGGACAAAATGGGGGAGCCGCGCCTGACGCCGCAGGACCGCAGCCCGGCGCAGCCCGACGGCCGGCACACCTTCTACCCCATCCCCGAGCAAACACTCCAGGCCTCTCTGCAGGAGATCAAGCTGGAGCTCAAAGATGACCTCAAGAGCCTAAACGCACGAATGTCTGGCCTAGAGGCCCAACTCACAGAGGCCCTTCAGCTCCTCAAAGCCAGAAGAACAGCTGCTTCTCCAAAGCCCCTTTTCGAGATCTCGAGACCCACTTCACCTGACAGCGACAAAGATGATATTTTCTCGTGAAGGTCTAGAGAGAATACATGTGAGCGATCAACTCGGCCTCAACTCACTAGGATGCTGTGCTGTCCTTTGTGTTGGTAATATCATGGTCTTCCTCAAGATGTTGCTGGCTTTAACGTTAGGTGCACCCTTTTGTGTCGGTTCACACAGGGGGGACTTTTATTTTGGGAAGCTTCGTTAAGAGCTGTTTGAGCGGAATGGTTTGGCACCGAAGAGCAATTGAAGAATTGATATATAACTGAAAGCTGACAGCATCATGTTTGTTTAAACAATCAGAATTATATTTTCCATAAAACTGATGGAAAATGAGCTTGACCAAGCATCGTTTAAGGAGTATTTTGCATGTCAGAGACTTTTGAAGATGTGCGTCGGTAGTGATGCATATTTGATTAACAACTTGCACAGACTCGTTTGTTTTTACACTTATGAAGAAAGGCATTTGGGCAAGCCTTGCACTGAAGCAGGCCTAGGATGGTTGTAACATTGTGTTTTAGTGACATTATTATTGCTATGATTACGTGTCATGTAGTTCTAGCCACGCTCTCCGGTTCATCACTACATTAAGGGCCCCAGCTATGCCAATACTTCTGATACCGAAATATTTTAATTACAAAATTTGTCATGGTCATTTGTCATTGTAAAACTCCTTTTGCAGCTTAATATAACTATACTTTCAATTAACTTTCTCATGAAATAAGTAAATAAGGACAGGAAACACATACCTAGATAGACTGTTTCAGTGACAAGTTGACAAAATTATCCTAAAATTCCTGATCTACTCATCGACAACAACCTCTGTTAGCTAATAGGTTGTTAATGTATTTTTTTATTTAATTTGTTGAAAGTTGCGGTTATGTGAATATGTCACTACTGGCCAATATCTATTTGACCCTGTACGTGCTGTATGCTTCAACAGATTTAAATGCAATTTTTATGTAACCATGGCTTATCACAGAATGGTCTCTAACTAAAGTATTGTGTCCAGTAACATCAAGAAACGATAAACAAGGCATGAAATATCAGGGTTACCTTATATTTTTTCATACATACCATGTCGCAACTGTAATAATTTATATTTATCATAGATGCAGTACATACAGTTGCCCCCTATGTATTGAAGTATCTAAAAATATCAGATATCCTACATATGCACTTTAAAGATTTTTCAGACTGAAATACATTTAGAACAACCTAAAAATGTATTAAATTTATTATCAATTTGATTTAAATTTAATATACTGATATGATTAAGATTTATAAATCGTTTATAAATGGATTCCAGATTTATTTTGATTGACTAATATAATCATAGACATTAGCAGAGCCTTTATATCAGTACTAAGACTGATATCAACCCCTATATATTCTGTTATGTAACGTCCTATCCTGCGCATCCATCATTAGTCCAAATCTTGTTCTAATATCACAGAGATTAGAAGAAGAAAAACATTCTACACTTTCTTGCAACGTATCTCATGAATCATGCAGGCTCTCTCTACTGCGTTAGGCAGAGTCCGCACTTCGACTCATTTGTTGTTTTTCCAAAACACACTTGCAAAAAGTGCTTACATCATCATCATCATCATTTCCACTTCTTTGGTTCACCCAATAACAGCATGTCATGTAAACCCGACATACAAAGCAGACCAATTTTGTTTATCCCATGGCCAATGCAGACTGATCTGTATCCATGGTACATTTGTTTGAGTGTACTTTTTCAATGCTTATGCTAATGAGTTCACAAGACCAAGCATCTAAGTGTTATTTTATGACCAGTGTGACAAAATACTGTTTCAAAAGAGGTGATCTAAAAGAATGTTTACACAATTTCTGTATGATACTGAATGTTAATATAATCTTTAAACTTGCATGACGTGTCAATGGGAATAAGGTTATTAGCTGCTAATTGTAAGAGGAACGTTTTTCTTTCTTGTTCATTTGAAATGACGGACGAGGCAGTGCTACTGATGGGACAATTGAACATCTATGTTATGCACAGTTTATTGTCATGTCATATCGACATGTATGTGCAATTTCTGTCTCATAACCCCTTGATGAATCCCTGTTGCAATGTATTTTTTACAACCCTTTTCGCTGTCACCTCACGTCCAAGAGGCAATACAGGCAAGGGTCTTACTCTTTTATTAAATCCAGCATTAACATCATAATTATCATGAAACTTCACTTATAAGTAGTTTAACATAGTTATATTTAGCATGACCCACACACACACATGGCTCACATTATGACTAATTTATACATCATGTTTTTTTACAACCCTTACAGGTTGGGAAATTGTAAAATGCGCCACACTATGGAAGTAGAAGTGATATACTTCCCTGTATAATGAGCGAACATCCACAGAGATCATCATTGACTATTCCATATGAATTGTTTGTTTGGGATCAGTATGCATTTTTAGTCATGACACTAAAGGCTTGAATAAAGAGGGATGTTTTCTATTTTTGAAGGTGATTCCTATATCATTCATGTACTTTGCAAGTGGCATGAAGAGGTACTGGAAAGCATTTTCTTTGCTCTTACTGAAATAGGTAACCGGGCAGCATTAGCGATTCATAAACTTGCAGTAGTTATTTTTGTATTTGTAAAACGTCACATTTGTAAACGTGACTTCCGGTTTCAGTGTAAATGCAGCCCACCATCTATCTATGATACACCAATGGCTTGAATACACATTTTTTATCCCAGGTTATTTCAAAAGACCACTTTTGCAAGAATACATTCTTATTCCCACTGCTACATGGGGGAGGGGATTGCATGATGGTGGAGCTGCAGTCCAGAGCTTACAAAGCAATATCCAGTACCACGCTGTATCATTTAGAACGTGGTCCCCACTACAAGGGACATCTTGCATAATGCAACATTGCCGACTTATTTTGAATATGGTGTACCATTATGAACAATAATGTGGCTGCAGTCATGACTACATTGCTAAACGTATTGCGCTCGTCAAACATTCAGTCAGTCAGTCATTACCACTGCCGGTAATGAAAAGCATGCAACTGTGCCTTCAGGAAAATCCCCTTATAAGTCCTGCCCAGTCCTGCGGTAAAGTAGTGTAGACAAGAGGAAGCATGAAGTGGGAAGTTGACCCGATATTTATATTTTTTGGGTGGTCAGCTCTAGGGATGTGCCTACCTTACCAGACTACTGGATCAACAGAGTATACTGGAATGTCTTGTTTATAAGAAATTTGAAATTTTGGCTGTAGTATTCTGTCATATGTAATATGCACATGCCTATATATATACATATATATATACTGTATATATATATATATATATATATATATATATATATATATATATATATATATATATATAAAGTATATGTTAAAACACAAAGTCACAGACAAACACACTTTCATGTGATCAGAAATGTATCCATGGCAAGCACAATGGAATACTTTACCTGTGATACTGTTCATAATAAATATTTTATTAATATATATAAATATATTGCATCCTGTTTGTTAACACGGTGACTTCATCCGTGGAGACGCCTTTGCAACTTGCCTTTGTTTGTGTCTTATCTTTGGCCCTAATAAGGTTACCTAATTTACAAGCCAGCCGAGGTGTGCATCAGCCAATGTATTGTGTGGGCTTATCTTCTTATGGTGGCCGCACAGCAGACTTTGGTGCTCATTTAAGAAGATTTCTTCTGACCCAGCAGCCTTATCCTACTTAACGCCACAGATACAATAATCCACAGGCCAAGAATAGAGAGCGAGTCATGAAAACCCCTAAGAGCTTATCAGGCGCAGGCTCTGCTGATTACCAACTCTAAAGTGTGGCTCTGTGTTTCGCCCTTTGAATTTTTGCATAAATGTGTCAATGACAGTCAGTGCTAGATTCAAATAATTTGCACTGCAAATTTCGCAATTATGATGCATTATCTTCCACTCCAATTCAAAAGACAACTTGCTACCAAATGGGTTAAAACCAATATATTTTATTTTATTTAAAAACTGGTTTGGGATAAAAAAAGAAAAACCCCAATGAATAAAAAAAAAACAGTTCAATTCAGTTTAACATTGAATTGTTAAAAAACATCTGTTATACATTTCAACAACAGTAAAAATATAGGCTTGCAGTTATCACTCAATTGAACAAACCCTAATGGCTATCAATACATTCTAGTTTCTTCATTGCGCATTTTATAAATACATATATCAAGTATTTCCTTTGTTATAGCAGCTTCCTTTGTTTTTGCCGGTTGAAACTGATGTTCAGTTTCACATTCAGTGTCACTTTCAAGGGTTTGAAAAAATAAAAAAGACATTAACAAAAGAAATGAAGGAAATGATCCTGATGGACAATTGTAATGACGTTGAAGCCGTCAGATTACTTCATTTTTTTGGAGCACAGGACCATCCGTTAAGCCCTCTGCAGCGGCACAGTCAGTGAGACGGGCTTGGCCTGCGTGTACGGTGCAAAGGTGTCTGGCTCCTCTTCAGTCCGGCGGAGTTTGGCCGGGTTCTGTCTGACAGCCCAGACGCTGGCCGGGGGCCTGAAGAGACACCCGAGCCTGCTGAGTAGACCAGCAGCAGTTATCGTTCTGCTGACCTTGGGGCAGAGAAGCACGTGTCCCAATGTCACTGGATAGGTGACTCTTGGTGGGGGGGGGGGGGGGGGGGGGGGGGGCGGTGGGGTCAGGGAGCCCGTTCCAGTCCGATCTGAGCGAAGCAGTAAAGGAAAGCCAGCATGGGCGGAGCGATCGTAGACCAACCTAAAAAAATGGAAACGTGGAAAAATAAAAACACACAGAAATCAAACCGACAAAAATATGAACGACAGCGATCTGCATTCTGCATTCAGATCAATGCAATGCATAATGCAGATCGCTGTAGAATGCAGGTGGCTGTTCGGTACAACGAGTTGTGGGGGGGCGGGGGGGGCAGCCGCGGCCTACTGGTTAGGGCTTCGGACTTGTAACCGGAGGGTTGCCGGTTCGAACCCCGACCAGTATGAACGGCTGAAGTGCCTGTGAGCAAGGCACCTAACCCCTCACTGCTCCCCGAGCGCCGCTGTTGACAGACAGACATACTTTAATGATCCCTGAGTGAAATTGCATTTGTTACAATACTCCAGGGAAAAAAGGAAGTAGAGACAGACACTCTACGTATAGTAGAGTGTTATAATATATAAATATATAATATAAACCTGTTAATAATATAAACTTGTTAAGCAGCAGAAACTACGATGAAAGTGACAAATTGTATAGTCTGATGACCACAGGCAGGAATGATTTCCTATGTCGCTCTGTGGTGCATCTCGGTGAGAGGAGTCTTCTGCTGAAGGAACTCCTCCGCTGAGCCAGGGTGGAAAAGAGAGGGTGGGTTGTTGGCAGCTCACTGCCTCGGGATTAATGTGTTTCACCTCACTGTGTGCCTCACCATCACTGTGTGCTGAGTGTATTTCCACTAATCCACGATTGGGTTAAATGCAGAGACCAAATTTCCCTCACGGGATCAAAAGAGTAATTCTTCTTCTTCTTCTTCTTGTGCAAAAACCAAACTGGGCAGGACTGTAACCTTCCCGTGTTGGGGTTCAGTTGTGTCGGTTCTACAGTTCTATAGTTCTACGGTTCTACAGCACGGCGGCGGCTGCTGCTGCTGCTGTACGCAGAGCCGCTCCCTGGCTAAGTCCCCCGTCCGCCCCTCTCTGACCTGCACCTGCCACCACAATGCGTCTCAATCATCCATTCTTCCCGTGTGCTTCACAATCTCATCTCACATTCACAGCGGCCGCGTCGCCGGCAGTGGGAAGACGAGCGCTGGCCCGTGAGGCCGTGGTGGTGGTTTTGTCCCCGCCACAGCGACAGGTCTTCATTGTGTTTGCCATCGGTTTTGTTTTTGCGGGGAGGAGGAAAGAGGGCGCTTTTGTTTTGCAAAAAAAAAAAAAAAGAACAAGAGAAAAAGGAACAAACAAAAGACTTCATGAACACACGGCATTGTGTTGTTCCCACGTGGAATCCAAACAGAAAGGACGGCCACGCGTTATGAAGATGGAATATGCTCCTTGTGACCTCCCCGGACATTTCAATGATGTATTGGAACAAATGATTCAGGGATTGGAGGTTTTAAGTATTTATTTGACAGAAAGTGAAATGTCTCTGTGTTCAAAACCATTGGCTACATTATCCATGAGACAGGGAGGGGACTAAACCTGCCCCTTCACTTGAAGCTTTGTAATCATCCACGTTTAATGAAAAATACCCTTCGTCTCATGCTGTTGAATATAGTTTAATGCAACACAGAGACCTAAGGTGAGGAGAAACTGTTCCAGGCCGTTTTAAATGAACTGAGAACAACATATGGTTTTCAGAGGTGGGTAGAAATGAGTACCATGTCCCTTAACGCATCCAGTCGGCCATTAATCAGCATATCCCAGAGGCTCCAATCAGACCCTCTGTAATTACTCATCACAGTTGCATCGTGTCGTGAGTCAAGAGGGTCATCTTAACGGCGAATTGCAACAAAATAAATCATCTTAACTTCATTCCGACTGCAGCTGTTCATTGTACCCCGATAGGAGTGCCCAGAGAAACACACATGCAGTCAAAGTGCACACACACACACACACATACAGACACGCGCACACACACACACACACACACACACAGACACAGTATATAGCCCTCCTAAAATCTTCTCCAGCAGACCAATTAAAAAGCATTGATCTGGTTTCAATAAGATCACTACACACATTTTCAATTTAAAAGTTTAAAAATGTGGTGTAAAAGGTGTCAGATGATTAGTTTCAAACATTCAAAACCAATTATAATCACAAAAAAAAAAAAAACATTCAAAACCAAACCACAAAAATCAACAGAATGTGAGAAAAGAAGCATTTTGCCGCTATGTATTACAAAGATGGCTATGCTTGTGCTTTGCAGAGATGTAGACTTAAGTTAGGAGCCACCCTGAGCGAGCACAGGCCCGTCACCTCTCATAACACCACTGTGCACCTCAAGAGACCACCGTCACCCTGCAGCCCAACCTCAGGGGACGCAGGGAGCACTGGCCAGAGGGCAGAGTCAACAAATGAAAGGTAGGAACAGAAACAACAACAACAGCTCAAATTGCCCTTGCTATCGCCCGCCAGACACAGCTCTTGCTGAGTATGACACCCCCCCCCCCCCCTCCTGGATAATTCATCTGCAGACTTAGTCGGGGGGCGATTGGGTCTGAAGTCAGCTATGATTGTCCTGTAGCGCGCGGGTTTCTTAAGACATGTGGTTTTAACGCCCCCCTCAATGTTAGATGGGAGGGCAATGATAGCTTGTAGGCTCACATTCCCGTCTGTGTGCGTGGACGCGTTCCCGCGGGATTTGGCTAGTTCTCAGAGAAGGTGCAGATAATTGGATAGCAGAGGTTTCATGTGTGCACCCCCCCACATGCTCCCTGTAGCCTAGTGCGGACCACCTTACAGACGGAACCAAACAGTCTTATAGTGTGTAGTCTATAGGGGGAGGAACGTAGATGATGCTGAACCTGATTGTATGTTCTAGACTGGTTAATAGCTCTGAATGCTTTGGAAGCTACTTGTATAATGTTACTGAAAGGGTTAATATGTTTGCACACATGTTAGCTGTTTGTTGCTACGTGGTTCAGAATGGTGACAATACAGTGGGGTTGGACACCACAAGGTTCAGGAAATATGCTGCCCCCTATTTGTTTGGAGTGTGGAGGACTAATTTGGGCAAATCTTCGACGTTGTGTCTTCAAGGAGGAAAAACCTCAAATAATGTTATTTATAACAACAGAGTTGTCGGATGGTCATCACCAAAGCTCAAATGTGATCTTGATATTAACATTTGACCACAATTACATTTTTCCCCCTGTTGATAACATTGGAGATGGACAGCTGCTTGGGGGATTGAAACTATTAATAATAAGTTCGACCACATCTCCCAACATGTCAACCATTTGTCCACCTCTTAATTACCCTATTAAAAAAACTGGACCTAATCTTTACATTGGAGTACATTGTAAGACTTTCATGCCCACATGGTTGATGGCTGGCAGCCCGTCATGTCGGCCTTGGTCGACTCGTGTGAGCCACAGATCACAGCAGTGATGTGCGTCGTCAGTTCCCAGTGTCCCTGGAGCGCGAGTCAACAGGATACTGGAGCACATTTAAAGTCCCTATAGGAAGTCTGCCTGGAATTCAAAATGGCTCTTTTCCACATGAATACCGCCGCTGACTTAATGAGTCGCAATGCAGAGGAGAGAACGCTCAAAAACCAGCGGATCAGGAGAAAATGTGTTCAGCCATTTCAGAACTTGCGGGTGAAATTGTGTGGTATGGATTTGTGTGGATTTTTACATGTTTGTTTTTCAGTGTGTCGGATGTCCTTGGGAATTTGGATCCGGTGGCCGTCGTTGGGGATACTTGTTGTCACAAACCGGGGCTATTTAAGTCTGCATTCAACATTGGGTAAAGTGGGAATCCTCTGCTCCCCATGGCCTTGTTTAGGGTACAAGATCATCCACACAGACACACATGGAGCGGGACAGACACGGGCATAGGCAGTCTAACGAGGGGGGGTCCTATTGTGCTATGCTATGCACACAATGGTTAGCTGTGCTGTGTGAACACCTTAACCCTACACCCCCTCCGCATACATAAAGCCATTATCAATAATAATCATCATAATAATAGGTGGGCAGCATGGTCTATTGGTTAGCGCTGTGGGGCAGTGAGAAACCTCACCCCTACACACCCATGAATGACACACACAACGGAGAGAGAAAGTAAACTTTCCTTAGCCAAGGCTGCCTTCCCGTAGCAAAAGCAATCGTTATTCTTTCTATAGCACACGACCTAACTGCCCGTATCCATTCTGTAGCGTATTACATGCCCCAATCCATTCTAGAGTGTACTGCCCAAGTTCACAGTTAAACACTAATCCCTCCACATTAGCTTTTCATGCACACGCACTCAAGTTGTTTAGCAAAAAACCTCCAGAGATATCGTCTCCACCACAACAAACATAATACGAGGGCGTCTTAGAGACGGATGCTTCAATCCCAGACAGCCCCCCCCTCCCCCATTGGCCCATGGGGGGGTGGGGGGGGGGGGGGGAGAGGGGGGGGGGCTCACCTTGGACGAAGACGCGCCTCCAGAAGACCCGTCCCACATGCGTCCCCCCGAGGAAGACCAGGTTGGAGAGGATGAGCATGGCGGTGGAGAAGGAGGCGAGGAGGGCTGCGCCGCGCCTCCTCATGGCCGGTGAGAGGCTCCTCTCCTGGGGGGGGGGGGGGGGGGGCACAGAGCTCATTATCATCATTCAAGTCACGCTGCCCGCTGGTCACCACATGGTCTTAACATGCCCCGCGCCACGCCGCTGCCCTCCTGAGTTTCAGAGAGCAGGGGACTGCAGGGACAAGGTCAACAGCCCCAGGTGCATAAAGGGTCCAGGGGACATGTAGCAGACGCTTCTGTCCAAAGCCACTTATAATCAGTATATATAATAATAATAAAATAAGAATAAAATACTCAACACCGGGGATGTTAAAATAACACTGCACACTCTCTACAAGCGACAGGGAATGTGAATCATGTTGAATACGTTATCGATGTTTTTTTTAATCTCTCTGGGTTCTGGGATGGCCGTGCGGTCTTCACACCGTCTGCCTGAAGCCCCCTGACTCACCAGGAAGGCGCGGAGGCCAGGGGTCCCCAGGAGGCCCCGGAGCCCGCTCTCCGCCAGCACGCCGGCCCAGTTCATCAGGGCCCAGCGCTGCAGGTAGTCCTGGCCGCCGTGCCACAGGCACACGAAGCCGAAGGCCAGGCCGCTGGACAGGGCCTTGTGGGCCGCGCCGCGCCGCGAGCCCCCCAGGGGCACGTAGATGTACCTGGTGGGTGGGGGGGGGGGGGGGGGGGGGGGGAGACAGGCACAATGGAGCCCTGATGATGACTGTGGCTGGACGGACGCAGACTGATTAGGCGCTGGACTCCCTCACTTTGGATCGTCTACGGCAAATCCAGTAGCTCAGTGGGTAGAGTGGGTGGACAGAGCGGGTCGTCCACTAAATGTAGGGTTGGCGGTTTCGATCCCCTTGATCCCGACTTCCAAAACTGTCTGCATGTCGAAGTGTCCTTGAGCAAGACACTGAACCCTGAACCCCCTACTTGCTCCCCGGGCGCTGATCATAGCAGCCCACTGCTCCTATGTACAATAATAGGATGGGTCAAATGCAGAGAACGAATTTCGTTCCCATGTCTTAAAAAACATGGGAATGACAAATGAAGACCACAAGGTCCCAGTAAAACCAACGGCTCATGCTGAGTTTTTGTTGAGTTTGCTTGTCTGAGGTCCTACTCAACATTTTTGGGCAGAACAGTAGAAAGTCCTATAATCGCTTTTTGTATATGTACCACATACCATATATATATATATATATATATATACAGTATATATAATACCTATGTACCCCTTACCAATCCATAGTGTCTCAAGGGGCAGGTGATGGACACACTGTCCTTCAGCCAGAGGCCGGCGCAGGTGTAAAACAATACGGCTGCTGCCAGCCCGGGACATCAATGAATTCTAAAGAGGACCCGTCAGTGGAATAATCGTGTCATATTCATCAGCTTTTCCTGTTTCTTTTTCATTCAGATAAGCGCGCCATTGTGTCGATTCCCAACACGAGGGAGCAGAACAGCTCCAATCTGCATAATTATTATTTATGCGCCGAGACAGGGTTTGGTATTCTGTGGCCCCTCTGACAGCTCATCTCCCTGGAGCAGATGGTGGAGTAACTTCCTCTGTTGAACAGTTTGGTGTCCGTGGACCACTCAGCCTTGTGAGTGTTGTCCAGCCAACACACACGCTCTCACACTCTTCAAATAAACACACAGACGGAAACGGCAATAATGTATACACAGTAGTAACATTTCAATTCTGAAAAAAAAAAAAAAAAAAAACCTGAGCATTGAGGAACGGGGGAATCAAAAACGTCGAAGCGCTCAAAAGGACTATTTATACCGCATTGCTTGCAAACAATGGGCCGCTGTGAACGTGTTCAAAACAAGATTCATTTCACACAAAGCCCGGCCGCGGTGTGGGACCGGGGCCACCCAGAGGGAATATCACGCCTGACCTACTGAAACATGAACTCTGCTATCACAGGAACCTTTTACCGGGTCCCTGGGGCCGGGGGGCATCCTGATCGCGTCGGATCACTCCGCCACACTTACAAGCCAACATCGCTTTCAGCCCCGCGCTGCCCAGCTGGGAGCTAATTATCCCGGACAGCCTGTGGCTAATCAATGTTCCTGAAAGATGAGCCAGCGTTTTCTGAGGCATTCGGCAGCGGGGAGCTGCCCGCCCCACCGTACTGAGGCAGACGGGCGGACATTAATCCAAACAACACGTCCATTCAAAAGCCCCGGAAACTAAGCCGGGTAACCAGGTTAGCCGACCCGATATTCAATCAAAGGCCTTGGAGACGGTGCTGGTTAACAAGGTTGGCTCACCAAATACCCATTTGAGAGCTCTGGAAACTAAGCTGGTTAACCAGGTAAACTCAAACAATTATCCATTCAAAAGGCACTGAACATCAAGCCGGTTAACCAGGCAAGCTCGACAAACACCCGAAAGCTACGAAACCGAAGCCGGTGAAGCGGACAATGTGGGCGAGGATTTAGACGTGACCTCACATCAAACGGGCTTCGGGCCGTCGGCGGTCTGCTGAACAGCGCTGGCTGGCTGATGGCGCTGGCTGACGCTCACATGAATGAGCTGATCTTATGAATAATCCCTCACAAATCTGTCTTTATTAATGCCAGGCGCTTCCCCCCCCCGCTCCGGAGACTCTACACTTATCAGTCCCTCGTCAGGCGGTCGCCCCGGGGCCCGGCAGGTGAGAGGGGGGCTTTTGTCCGTGGCGAGCCACTCGTGCTCGCCGCTGGGGGGGGGGGGGGGGGGGGGGGGGGGGGGGCGTAGCGGAACGACCGAGGAATGAGCCCACTCTGCCGCCCGGCTAGGGGCCACGGGGGCGACAGGGGCACGGGTAAGTGAGTCATGTGGCCCGTCTGGGCACCTACGCGCTCCTTCTAGGGCCCTTCACGCAATTAAAGCACGTTGTCAGAAGCGCATTAAAAGCCCTTTTAGCGGCCATTCCCTGGGAGCCGGCGGCGGCGGCGTCACGGCTATCGCCTCGCATCCGTGGTGGGGTAATTACAATGGAGAGAGAGAGAGAGAGAGAGAGAGAGAGAGAGAGAGAGAGAGAGAGAGAGAGAGAGAGAGAGAGAGAGAGAGAGAGAGAGAGAGAGAGGGGGGGAGAAAGGAGAAAGAGAAAGAAGAGAGAGAGAAGAGGGAGAGGAAGGCAGAGAGAAGAGGGAGAGGAAGAGAGAGTGAAGGAGGGAGGGAGAGCGAGAAGAGGGAGACAGAGGGAGAGAGAGAAGGAGGGAGAGTGAAAAGAGGGAGATAGAGAGGGGAGAGAGAGAGAGAGAGAGAGAGAGAGAGAGAAAGGGGGAGAGAGAAATGGAGAATAGAAATGATTCTAATGGACACGGTTGAAATGGACGCTGGGATTTGCAATGTAAATGCAGCCTCCTCGGAGGGCTGGCCTGCTGATTGGTGGCTGCACGCCAAACAATTTCAACTTGTCTGAAATATCAGTGTGAGTGTTCTTCTGAATCTTCTGTTTTCATATCACTCGTTCAAAAAAATAATCATTTTAAAAAACAGTATTAAAAAAAGCTCTGTTCAAGTCAGCTACACTCTAGACTCTATTAAAAGACAACCCAGGAAAGAACCAGGCCTCATGAATAGAAGATACTAAAATAAATAAATCAGTGTGCCATTACAACAAGAAGACACCATAGGTGCTCATGGATGCGGGCCCTCTATAGGAGCTGTGTCACTAAAAGCAACCAAACTACACGTGTGTGTGAAGTACCTGTAAGAAAATGCATTATGTGACATTATATATGCGCATATTTAACAAGCTGGCATTTCACCAGGAGTGGAGGGGGGGGATATTTAATAAATAACAGGAAAAACTAATAACTGGAAAACTAGTCACCCCTCATTATGAAACATTGTTGTTGTATTTTAACATGCACTTTTTTTGGCAGGAGGTTGGCGAATGACACCTTTTAGCAGGTCATTTTATTCCGCGCCATCTTCCACGTGTGGTAATGAGGCTGCTCGGGGAACAACAATGAGTTGCCTCTAAATGAAATTTGTCTCACAGAAAATGAACAAAAGAAGCCCAGTGGTGACATTTCTTTTTTTTTTCTGGGCATCATTAGGAATAAAAAATCTCCATTAAAAAAAAAAAAAACCTGATTAACATTTGAATTGCAGCGCCCAGAAGTCCAGAGAATTGGGGGTCTCTTACCTGATGAGCCAGCGGTAGAGACCCTCATCAAAATGCCTACAATGAGAAGAGGAAAGGGAAACAAAAAAAACATCACTATTGAATCACACATTTACATACTGATACAGACTGGGCCCAGAAACACCAGATCACCCTCCAGATGGGTAAAATACACCTGTGTGTGGACCTGCATGCGTCTGTCTGTCTGTCTGTCTGTCTGTGCATGTGCGTGTGCGTGCATGCATCTGCCTGTCTGTCTGTCTGTCTGTGCGTGCGTACGTGTGCGTGTGCGTGTGTGCGGGCATCTGTCCGTCTGTCTGTCTGTCTGTCTGTCTGTGCGTGCGTACGTGTGCGTGTGCGTGTGTGCGGGCATCTGTCCGTCTGTCTGTCTGTCTGTCTGTCTGTCTGTCTGTCTGTGCGTGTGTGTGTGTGTGTGTGTGTGCATGCGGGCATCAGTGCACGTGCTCAGGGGCCACATGATGGCATTGAGCGGCTGTCTCGTAACCCTGCTTATAAAGTGACGCCCGTCGTCAATACCAGGATGGTGGACCGCTTTACGCCCTCCGTCAATAACGCCGACATCGGCAGACTCAGCAGGCGGGCAGCGCGGGGGGGGGGGGGGCACTCCTCTGTGTCAGCACATCCACACAAACACTCCGGTACTCCGGCTGATCCTTTTAGGAGTTCACACCATAAACCCCCCCCCGCCTCGGTGTAGCTGACCGGACCCCCGGGAGACCGGGCTGGGACCCGGGCTGGGACCCCACCCCAGTCTCAGGCCCCGGTCCTGTCTGCGCTGTACAGCCCACCTCCTACAGACCTGAGGTCAGGCCCCGGTCCTGTCTGCGCTGTACAGCCCACCTCGTACAGACCTGAGGTCAGGCCCCAGTCCTGTCTGCGCTGTACAGCCCACCTCGTACAGACCTGAGGTCAGGCCCCGGTCCTGTCTGCGCTGTACAGCCCACCTCCTACAGACCTGAGGTCAGGCCCCGGTCCTGTCTGCGCTGTACAGCCCACCTCCTACAGACCTGAGGTCAGGCCCCGGTCCTGTCTGCGCTGTACAGCCCACCTCCTACAGACCTGAGGTCAGGCCCCGGTCCTGTCTGCGCTGTACAGCCCACCTCGTACAGACCTGAGGTCAGGCCCCGGTCCTGTCTGCGCTGTACAGCCCACCTCGTACAGACCTGAGGTCAGGCCCCGGTCCTGTCTGCGCTGTACAGCCCACCTCGTACAGACCTGAGGTCAGGGGGCCCCGAAAATGAATCAACCCTCCTCAGAGTACCATAATGTCAGCTCATCCGTTTGTACCCTAGCATTGTCTAGATTCCTCATCACAGAGCGGGTAAAATGTAAGCAAGCCAGCTGGTCACCGCTTTGAGGCGGAAATACAATCAAAAGAAAAGCTAGGTAAGACACAATGGTGGCGTGTTTATCTGTGTCTGCTGTCTCATTATTAACTCGGTAGCCCAATATGTTCCTTGGATTCATTTGGGTGCTATTCTGAGAAAATGAATATTGTTGCCTGCACTTTGTTTTCCAGGAGAAATACAACACAATAATAAGGTTTTTATTGTTTACTTGAAGGGAATGTTTGGCAAAAATCTTCCAAGTATACCCTACAGAGGAGATGCCTAACTGGGTCTTATTGCATGTATTATTTCACTTGGCAGTCATTGCTCTGGCAAATGTCTTTAGAAAATCTTTCAAACATTTCAACATGACCTTAATAATGCAACATAGCAGCATGAATAATCTAGCGTAGGATCGCTAAGAATACACAGATAATACAACCAGCAACATCAAAACAGTGACAAACACAGCAGTTGTCCACAACGGAGTGGGAGCGGGGAGTTTGGCTTGTATTCCTGTTTCTGTTTCTCTAGAGCAGGCTGCACTTCCTGTAATTGTTCTGCTGTAAAGCAGAGCGACTCTTCTGATTGCCACAAACGACAGGAGATGCGATAAAGCCCTGTGATCACGCAATCTGATTGTGGCAGTCAATTGACCACTCGAGGTGCTCTGCAGTGGGGCTGTACCAAACCCACCGGGCCCTCTCTAGTCCAAGAGCACCACAGAGAAGACCGGGCTCACGCCAGCCCAGGGAAAGCATCACGACACCGGAATCACATTAAAGATGTGCGGGACATGATCGAAAAAAATTATTATAATAATAATAATAATCGAAAAACATGGTAGCTAGCAAGAAATGCTCACCAGACAAATGAGCGTAATAGATGTAGCCATCTTGGTTTAGCCATCACCAGTGTGATGATGCTATGAGAGCTGGTGTTTAAAAAAGAATATGTCAAAATTGTGAAAGGGGCCTTCAGACTAAATGTGGGACACATCGCTGATGTGTCTCCCTGAAGCACGGCTCTTTTCCCCCCACAGTTACATCAAGCGGAGACATAAATTGCCTCACTGTCTGTTCGTATGCTATCTCATTTAATTGCCCCACTGCACGTCATGCTAGTTGTTTGTAGGGTATCCAGGTTAACGTTGCCTTCGCGCAAAAAGTGTCAGCAAAAGCCATCAAAGCAGACGCGGGATGCCAATGGACACTTCCAAACGCCGCAGCAAAAATGAATCCCGCGCGACTCTGTTCAATTGATTTTGTAAACGCACCACATAACCGGTAAGGCTGGAAGGACTTTTTTCCCCCAAGTGGTGTACGTTCCCACAATAATGCAACTCAGCGTCTCAAAATAGAATCCTAACGCTCCCATTTTGTCAAGACTTGTGGTTGTGCGTCTGTGCATGCACATATGTGTGTGTGTGTGCGTGCGTGCGTGCGTGCGTGCGTGTGCGTGCGTGTGTGTGTGCATGCGTGCGGGTGTGCGTGTGTGTGCGTGTGTGTGTGCGTGCGTGCGTGTGCGTGCGTGCGTGCGTGTGTGCGTGTGTGTGTGTGTGTACGTGTGTGTGTGCGTGTGTGTGCGTGCGTGCGCGTGTGTGTGTGCGTGTGTGTGCGCATACGTGCGTGTGTGTGTGCGTGTGTGCGTGCATGCGTGTGCGTGCGTGCGTGCGTGCGTGCGTGCGTGCGTGCGTGCGTGCGTGCGTGCGTGCGTGTGTGTGTGCGCGTGTGTGTGCGCATACGTGCGTGTGTGCATGCCTGTGTGCGTGCGTCTGCATGCGTGCGGGTGTGTGCGTGCGCATGTGTGTGTGCTGTGTGTGCGCATACATGCGTGTGTGCATGCGTGTGTGCGTGCGTGTGCATGCGTGCGGGTGTGTGCGTGTGTGTGTGTGTGAGAGAGCCCCACCTCCACATGCCAGTGAAGCTGTGCATGGTGCTCACGCAGCGGGGCAGCGCCGGGGGGGACAGCCCATCCAGAGTGGCCAGCATGGAGGCAAGGCCGAACAGCACCAGGTACTTGACGTAGAAGAACTGGACCAGGGCCAGCGCCAGACCACCTGCCACAGGAGGAGCAGGCCAGACCGCCGTAGTCGCATGTGTGTGGGGGGGGGGGGGGGGGGAACAGACAGGGAAAAACAGTGAGAAAGGGGGGAGCAAAAGCCTGTCTTCCCCGTTGTTAAGCCAATACACTCGCCCCTGCGATGCTAGGTTGCTTAGCAGGTGTAAATGCTTGTCACTCTTTTTTTCACACAAAAGCTGATGAGATGTAATTTCAGTCAGGGAACCCGAGTCGACGTGTTCAATAAAAGCTGCAGAAACAATGAAATCCGACTCCGATTGGATTTGCCATTGGATATTCCCCGTGCGCACGCACGTTTTATTACGTGTATAGTCTACCATTTGGATCGAATTATTGATGATATTTTGTGCGAGTGAGGTGTGTTGAATGCTTTTGCTTTTATGTTTTTAATTTTTTTTTTTAAATGTGTTTTTGCATTTTCTTGTGGTACATTTCCCTCCCGGGGCGTTTTGCACGCATTGTATCCAGACATGGATCAACTGAACGGACCCGACTGACTCTGTTACATTAACTCCTCCTTCATGATGTGGCGGGGGGGGGGGGGGGGGGGGGTCATACCCAGGGCCCAAGCAGGGAGGCTGTCTAAGTAGGTCTCCTCAGCCTGGAGGGCGTGCATGTACATGACGTGGATCATGCACTCGGCCGTCAGCCACCACAGGACCAGCCGACCCGTCCGGAGCAGCAGGTAGCGCAGGACCCCGGCCACGTCCACGCTCTCCCCGGCAGAGGACCTCATCTGTGGACCACGGCCACCAGGCAGCAATAATTCATTTTATTTGTACAGCGCTTTTCAGAGACCCAAAGTCGCTTACACAATGAAACAAAGAACGAAGAACGACAACAGTACCACATATATACATACATACAGAGGTGCATACATACACAAGACAAGACATCCAAGACAAGACATAAGGACAGGACAGGAGCAGTAGCAGTCCAGTGGGCCGAGATGCAGGGGAGAGTGGTGGGTGGGATGAGGGGGTGGCGGGGCATGAGGAGGGGAGAGGGCAAGGGAGGGGATTGTTAGGGTTATGGATAGGGGAGGTCGTAGGCTTGTGAGAAGAGGTATGTTTTTAAACGGGATTTGAATGATGTAACATTGGGTTACATAGCGCTGCTGTCCGGCGCCGAGCCCGGTCCAAACTCAGACCCGAACGCAGAACCGTTTTTTTTAAATGTAGGAATGAGTGCAGACTCGAGTTTCCCTCTACGGGTTAAACACGTGCTACTGCATGAGTTATCTGTTACCACTGGTTACCAGGTGACGTCAATCAAACAATCTGGTGACACACCCGCCCCCCCCCCCCCCCCCCGAATCTGATTGCGGTGAGTGGGAGTGGGAGTGGGAGTGGGCATAAAGGCCGAGTGAGCCAATAAAGGCCGAGTGCTCCCGCGTTACCTGCTGCGTGTAGTCCTTGAAGGTGATGATGGGCCCGTTGTAGAACAGGGGGTGGTAGAAGGAGTAGGAGAGCAGCCAGAAGAGCTGCGCTGCCCCAGCGGGCTCCAGGGGGCGCCAGCACTGCTCCAGGCTGAAGCTGACGACACGGAGGCCACAGACAGCCACGCTGAACAGCAGCAGATAGTACTCCTCTTCTGTGTCGTACCAGCCTCTCTGTCGGGGGAACATGCCTTCATTACGGCTATTATTAGAGGCCGTTCATTCGCCAGGAGGCATGGGAAAATAAAAAAATAAAAACGCAAAGAGAGAGAGAGCATTTTGCAGTCTCTTCGATACTAAAGTGTCCAGTAAAGACGAGACATCTTAAATGCGTGCTTTAAACGGGCCACACTAATCATTAGTCTCTTCTGCCCTCGCCAAGGTATATGGATTCTGCGAGCAGCAGCGAAAACGAAGAATGTATTTTTCTTTACGTATTGACCAAGACAATCAACATGATACATTGAGGTAATACATACCGGTAATTGATATTTGAAGCCTGATGTAATAAGCAAGAATAAATCCCCCGACTAGCATACAGGTGAAATATAGGTAAAACCAAAATGTTCAATCTGACATTGTGTTAGAATCTTGCACCACCTAGAGTACATGTCGTTATATTACAACCATTCAAACCAACCGCCATGACAGCTAACTGGTGCACCTGTTTCATGAATACAGCAGACTTCAATTATTGTAGACTGGCTTCTTGCATCTTATCAAGATATATATTGCCTACTATGTATACAAATCTGCAAGAAAAAACATCAAATTCAAATGGGATGTGCTCCACCTGTTTCTGTACCAAACTCAACCCAATTTCCCTTTGGGGATTAATAAAGTCTCTCTGTCTAAATCACCAAATATTGACGTGATCCTTGAAACTGATTGCACACAACAGAAAATTCCCAGGAGCAGCCAAACCGACCTCAGTAAGTCATGAGGTTGTAACCAGCTACAGTGTGACTGTAGATCCAAAAGAGATACATTCAAAACGCATGGGGAATATGAATATGAATCTCTGTATTGCTGATGAGATTGTTCCGCTCAATACTACTCCGACTTGAGGCGTTTCAAAAATAGGTTAAAGCAGCTGTAGGTCAGATTCAGAGTTATAGAGAGAGAGAGAGAGAGAGAGAGAGAGAGAGAGAGAGAGAGAGAGAGAGAGAGAGAGAGAGAGAGAGAGAGAGAGAGAGAGAGAGAGAGAGAGAGAGAGAGAGAGAGAGAGAGAGAGAGAGAGAGAGAGAGAGAGAGAGAGAGAGAGAGAGAGAGAGAGAGAGAGAGAGAGAGAGAGAGAGAGAGAGAGAGAGAGAGAGAGAGAGAGAGAGAGAGAGAGAGAGAGAGAGCAGAAATGAGCAGAGAAGAGCAAGATTTCGAAAGTAAACAACCAAAAAATGCCCCCTCCCTCTGTGCTCCCTCCGGCCCTACGTTTCTCTGTCATCGAGAAGTGTGCCATTTCACAAGTGTGGCATTTGGAGCGATGACAACGCCGTGTGCGCACATGTGACTGACAGGCCGGACGGACACCCAGAGCCAATGAGGGAAGAGACGCCCTGTCTGGTCAGAAATGAGCCAGGAGCCGGCCAGCATCTAATATGGTCTCAAGCGGACGCAGGCACAGTCAACTTAAAACATGTCTTCTCACAGAGCAGCTCACCCACTAACAGCTGACAGATGGCTGCATCACTTCTAGTAGCTCTTGAGTCGTACCTAAAGCGCTCTTTAACCAACAACATAGCATGAGAATAAACAGGCAGCAAAAGCCAGCACGCCGGGCTGCCCTGGTGTGGGTCTACTGTACCACAGTGGTGGTAAACAACATGACACCCAGTCATGGTTTTTAGTGCTTACATAATGTGCACCCATGGGACGCTATCGACCGATCCAAATCAAGCACTTAACATTGCTGTGGTGTAAGCGAAATAAACCATGACTGCGCTTATTCCGTTTATACCACAGCTATCAAAAAAAGATTTGATATTAGAAACTTTCATCTATAGCGTTATTGTTTTTTTTAATCACATGAATCTGCTGAAATGTTCTTCCGCAATGCTTTGAGCATATTCTGTTAAGTGTCCTCAAGGAAACATGTGGTCAATACATGTGATCGACTGTTGTTTCTAAAGGGGTGATTTGTAGCGCATTGATTCAGAACTGCTAAAAGCCAGAGGTGTCCCATTATCCAAAAAGTAATAGACACCCTCGGAACTTTATTGACCAGGCAGGATCGAGCGTTCAAAAGCACTGATGTTATGAAAGGTAATGCACACCCTCAGAACTCTATTGACCAACCAGGATCGAGTGTTTTAACAGCACCGTGGTATCAGGAAATATAATGCACAACCTTGGAACGTTATTGACCAATTAGAATCAAGGATTCTACATTCCACAATCCAAGGTGGAACCATCCAAGGTATAAACCACCATAAATGAAAATAAATGAATTACTCTTTTGATCCCGTGAGGGAAATTGGGTCTCTGCATTTAACGTGAATTAGTGGAAATACACTCAGCACACAGTGATGGTGAGGCACACTGTGAGGTGAAGCACACTAATCCTGAGGCAGTGAGCTGCCAACAGCGGCGCTCGGGGAGCAGTGAAAGGACAGGTGCCTTGCTCACAGGCACTTCAGCCGTTCGTACTGGTCGGGGTTCGAACCGGCAACCCTCCGGTTACAAGTCCGAAGGTAATAATAATAATAATGATAACAACCAATCCACCAACCAACAATCATTATAATAATACAAATATTATTACATACATACATACATACATACATACATACATACATACATACATATATATAGCTGTATGTATATAAAATAGTCCAAGTGACAGGCTGCTCCGGGGCCGGCGGGGTGCTACCTGTATCTTCTGCAGCGGAGGGATGTGGAGGGTGGACAGGGACAGCACACTGCAGGCCCAGCACAGGGCCGGCCGGCGCAGCTGCACCACCGCCAAGCACAGGCCCAGGTGGAGCAGCAGCACACACACGCCCCTCAGCCCCAACACAGCGCCCGCTGCCAGCAGGCCGTACGCCAGCAGCACCGCCACCCGGAGCTGTCGGGAGGGTGGGGGTGAGGGTGGGGGTGGGGGTGGTGGTGGGGGTGGTGGTGGTGGGGGTGGGGGTGGGGGTGGGGGTGGGGGTGGTGGGGGTGGGGGTGAGGGTGGGGGTGGTGGGGGTGGGGGTGGGGGTGGGGGTGGTGAGGGTGGGGGTGGTGGGGGTCACAGGAAGAGACATGTCACTTTGGGTATTGGTTGTTAACGATCATCCGATGAATATTGAACTCTAAAAAGCAGTGATCTTTCAGTAGGTCTATGCAGGGTCTCAAATGACCTTTTAGAACGTTGTCTTTTTACCTGCCAGCATGGAAAGAATGTACCGGCCAAGCAGTGGTTTTGAAATGTGACCCTGGATTTTTGTAACCTGCCAAATGGTCAATTCTAGCCGCCACTGCCTGTAGGAGGCGCTACATTTTGGATCCTGGGTCTATGCCTTATACATATTTGCGAAAGGCTTTGATCAGGAAAATAAACCCTGCACCAGGTCAGATTTCATGCCGTAGAAATTCAAACCCTAAAGTTTGAAAATAACGTGTGTGTGTATTAACCGAGGAATCAAGGTATTGCTAGCTCAACCTACCTTGGGTATGAAGACGCCGGTAAAGATGGACAGCAAAGCATGGCCAGTCAGAGTCCACAGCAGAGACCTCCTGGAGCACTCGGTCCAGAAGCTCCACTCAAAGTCTGCAGGGTCCTGACAGAGACCACTAACGTCACCAAGCGTTCACATGGGGGGCTGCAGGACCCCCTGTCTACACAACTCTGTACTAACATCTCTAACAATGTTAAAACATAATTACATTTGTAGATACTTAGTAACGGCTTACATCAGTTACTTTCAAAGTACTTGGAAAGCATCAATATGAGACCATAGGCATCCTGTGTACTTGGAATTCTTCATGTGGGTTTTTTATCGAAGGATATCGATCATAGTCATAGGCTTATGATTACCAGGAATAATTCAACTCAAAATCCAGTTATAGTCAAGGAGGAATGGATTGACATTACACTTTGAGTTCCTCACTGGTAATTCTGTGTACTAAAGTTTGCGGAGTCTGAAACATACCCTCTTAAAGCCTGGAATAAGTCCTGTCTCCAGCTGCAAATCTCTCTCCAATCCTGCTTCATGTTCTGGGAGAAAAAGAAGAATTTCTTAGTTAGACATAATGAGGGGGTTCCAATGAACAGCTTTTGGGTATATTGCAAGGTTGTGTTAATTGGGGCCTGGGAAGCAGCATTACAAACAGAGCCGCTTCAGATCCATACTTTTAATCAAACGTACTTAGTTTGCTTTACCTTTGGAGAACCTGTGCAGC
This sequence comes from Urophycis tenuis, assembly GCA_036785325.1. Lineage (NCBI taxonomy): Eukaryota > Metazoa > Chordata > Actinopteri > Gadiformes > Phycidae > Urophycis > Urophycis tenuis. The sequence goes on from JAXIVH010000161.1 coordinate 169,680, forward strand.
TCGTAGAAGGAGTAGAAATGAGAACCAAAGGAAAGAACCCAGTATGTGAGCATCTCTGTCCGTGGCAGAGATGCCAAGCAGCCTGCCGATTCAGATGCCATCAGAGTGTGCCTAAAACACACACACACACACACGCACACGCACGCACACACACGTCATGGTACCTACAGCTACAACAGTGATTAATTTGCATTTTCTACATGTGTTCCCTGTGAATATGTCAAAAGTATGTCATTGGTAAATCGTATAACTGTATTGAGAGTTACGTTGTGTGGTGGTAACCTGACGTTTATGTTGTCTTGAGAATAAGGAATCAGGAGAATAAGCACTGGTGATGATGTTAGGAAGAGATACAACTGTGCACGGTGAGATTGGGGTGATGTGATGTTAGTGGGGCTGTCACTGCCTCCTGGACGACATTCAATGAACCATCGGTGATATCAGCAACGGAATGCAGCTTCGCTTACCTTTCTGAGTGTACAACTCAACAATACCTGCGTGCTCTACACTGTTCTTTTCCTAACGTGACAATGCTGCAATCGAAGCTTTGCAAAAAGCATGAACACCCTCACACTACTCAACAGTACTTAACTCACAGATTCGACATTCACTTTTTTTAATGAATGCGCTTAAAGAAAAGCACAAAGTCCCTCGGATGAAAGCCAGGGCTCTAGGTGGGTACGAATCAGAAACCCCACTTCCTGTACAAGTTTTCTCGCATATTTCAAAATAAAAGCTCGCCACATTTTGCCTTGTCGTCGAAATCCTATGTTACTATGCAGGATGTCCAGCGAAGGCAGGCACATCTTTTGGACAATGTCATGTACATTATGAGGATGTATTTAGAAATGATGACGCCGTATTTTTGTCAGTGGAGCACACGAAATGCTGTAAAACCCAAACCAATGAAAATGTAAATGACATCTAAAAAATGAATGGCCTCAAGCAGTAAAGCCATATAGCCTATTTTATCAATGTTATGATATATTTATAAATATATATCTAAAATGCATTTTAAATGTATAGTAAGATACACGGAAAAAGTTGAAATGGAGATAATTTATTATGGAGAAATGATGTGGGGCTGAAATTCCTGAGCAGCGAGACACTTGACTTTCAATTGAAAACATCACATTTCACCATTATTGAGAACATTTCACTAAATGTCCCTATTGTGTATCCAGACCATTGTCTATACCACATATTGTGTATTCATGTCATTGACACGTTCCAAAATAAATCAACATATAACATATCATCCACTATATAACAATGTAAGCAACAAAGAGCTAACCAGCAACCACACAGGCCGTTTAACCTTCAACCTCCTCTCCTTCAAGGCTGATTCTTCCATCTTTTACACAACCTGTAACCAACGTGTAGGCCTACTTGTGAAAAGAAATGGACAGAATGCGACATTTCAGTGAAGAGAGATCATGAGCAGTCAATCAAAGTTTAATTACATTCTTTCCCAGCAGCTTATTACAAACCAATACATTCCTACATATCTTTAGCTATAGACCACAATCAAGCTTACTGCCAAGTTCAGTTTTATTCTCTTAACCCACTCAAAGAAACCGCTCCGTCGGTTGATTTGTCTCATAAGATGAAGTGTACCTATCAAGCTAAAAAGTGTGTAACTCTGTAGGCATGCATGTGTGTGTGTGTGTGTGTGTGTGTGTGTGTGTGTGTGTGTGTGTGTGTGTGTGTGTGTGTGTGTGTGTGTGTGTGTGTGAGAGTGTGTGAGTGTGTGTGTGAGGGGGATGAACGTGCACAGTGTTTTTGTGGTGGTTGTTGTTATGGTTGTTGTAGTCTGAATGTTGCTGTGGAGGATGGTGTTCACAGCTCGTCAGTCTCCCCGTCGAAGGGAACCAGCTCCACCTCCATGTGTATGCTGCTGGGCTCACTGCCGCCCAGCCAGCCAATGGGAGTGCGGTTGAACGAGGGCCTGCTGCCGATCTCGTGCTGGTAAATCATGGGCTCCTCCTCCTCCTTGGGCTTGTCTGGCAGCTGGAACTTCATCAGCTTGTTGGCCTTCTCGTAGCCCCCGAAGGGCATGGCAGACCTGAGCAACAGAGCCAGAGTCCGTGGTTAGTGATGACGATGTGGCTTGGATTTGAAGTGACTTTCACCTTCTCTGAGTAAACACAGGTGTGTTGCCCCAGTGGCACCACTGATGTTGGTTACACACTGTATTACAGCAATACTGTTGCACGACTCTCCAACTGTAATATATACATCCCATGTAATCATCCACAGGCAAAACAACAGTTAATGCATTGAAACGTACATACTTTAAACCATGTTGTTCAACCTTTACAACAAATAAAAGTCAGACTCAGGTGTTTCTGTGGACTCAGGGTCTGACGGGGGGCTACCTGTTGAAACACTTGTACTGAACCAGATCCTGCATGGCACACGGCCCGGGCATCTTGACCTTCAGGGTGGAGGTGAGGCTCTCGTCTCCCTTCATGGCCTTCTCCCACGGGGACTGATAGGACCTCGCAGCTGCTGGGTTGGTCGGGTCATCCATTCCACCGCCTGCGCGGACCACAGGGATTGTAACACACAATCAACACTAAACACATGTTATGGTCAAATAAATTATATTATAGTTTTGAAAAAACTTAAACAACATGGATGGGTAGAGATAATTCATATATACACATAAAATGTAAAATCATCAAACTCTTAATTTGAAAAAAAAAATATATATCTTCAAACAAACCTTTAAGGGGAGTCCACCCAGTTCCAGCTCCACCTCCTGCTCCACCTCCAGCTGCACCCCCTGCTCCACCTCCTGCTCCACCTCCAGCTCCACCTCCAGCTGCACCCCCAGCTCCAAATCCAGCTCCTCCTGCTCCAGCCCCTGCCCCTAGTTTGCTGCCCGGCTTGGGTGGGGGCACGGGGGCTCCACCCCCATTCAGCCACCCAACCTGCCTGCTTCCATAGTGGCATCCATCCACCACCTGACCACCCAGACTGGGCACCAGCTTCTGCAGGTTATCCTGTGTTCAACCATTCATAGGTAACTCAATCACATCCCAACAGCTGGTGTGTTTCTCTTTCTCTAAAGTAAATCAGTGAGCACTTTAACGCACAGGGACCGGTGAACTCATCCCTCACGTGCTCTAGAGGAGATGATTAGCAGTCAACAAGCTTTGTTAAAGTGGTTGTCGATTGTTTACAGTGGTTATTGGTATTTCAAACAATGGCAAGACAATGGCAGAATGATGTATAGATGGATGGATAGATGAATTGATCAATCGACGGATGTATGTATGGATGAATTGATTGATGAATTGATCGATCTGAATGGATGGATTCAAGGGTGTGGGTATAGGGGGGGGTGCAGCCCCCTTGGGGCGTTGGCACCGCTCTGGCCCAGGGCTGGGGGGGGGGGGGGGGACAGGGCCTACCCTGAGTAGGCCTGCGCAGGGTTTTCAAGGGAATGTCGGGTTTGTAATGAGCTGCAGCTTGCAGGTGCCATTCTCCAACATCAGCCAGTGCACCACGCACACTCTCAGGTTGGAGTGAATCCACATGTTATTTCCTCCGTTCAATTGCCTTGCTCTTATGCAGTCTATTTGAGACAACACATCGCTCAAATCGATCCATGCTGTATTCTATTCTATCCAGTTATTGACTTTACCTTTCCAATAGTGTGCTTATGCCATCTTGAATGTATCACTATCTGTAAATACTAATAGTGTTTAATTGCCTAGAGTCTGTGTATGCGTGTGTGCGCACATGCTTGTGAACGCGTGTCTGGGTGCAAGATTTATAATCAATCATGGACACTATGTTCTGCCACGGGATGAATGGATGAATGGTTGGAGGGTTGAAAGGTTGGGTGGGTAGTTGGATGGATGAATGGTTGGAGGGTTGAATGGTTGGGTGGGTAGTTGGATGGATGAATGGTTGGAGGGTTGAATGGTTGTGTGGGTAGTTGGATGGATGAATGGTTGGAGGGTTGAAAGGTTGGGTGGGTAGTTGGATGGATGAATGGTTGGAGGGTTGAATGGTTGGGTGGGTAGATGGATGGATGAATGGATTGATGAATGGGTGGACGGAGTTATACACAGCTCTCACCATAGACTCACTGCAGAAGAGGTCGGGGTTGTTCTCGTAGATGAACTTCTCCACCCTCTTCTGCCTCATCTTGAACATCTTGGAGCCCCGGTTGTTCAGGAGGGACAGCTCCTCCAGCATGATGTCCCGGGGGGTCCGGATCTTGGTGCCCAGGTCGAACTCAGACGCTTCCGGCTCCGAATCGAACTCTGGCCACGCGACAGAACAGTGAGGAAGGAGGACGTGTGTCACAGACAAAGACAAGGCCCTGCTCAAGGACAGGGATGGCCGTCGTTTATGTGTATGTTCTCTGGATGGTTATGAGGATCATAATGATGAAGCACAATAAGATACATGGACAGGAACTGTAACGTTCTCTGTGAGAAGCGAAGTGAGGACAACAGTGTGCTGTGGGTGGTCATACTGCAGGCGGTGTGGTGGAGGCCTCACCATCCTGAGTGATGTGGGCCAGGTCAGTAATGATCTTAGTGAGCTTTTTCCTCTTGTTGGGAGGGGCGGGCTTTCCCAGCAGCATGGCTGTGGAAGGGAGGAGAAACATTTCAACCAATCGGATCCTGTCGGTTCGTTTGTCTGGTGTGTTTGATCGTTTCGTCACTCACATGCCACTTGAATGTTTGTACGATGGGAAAATATTCATTAAAAGTATGTTTAACTTTCATTCTTAGCCAGAGAAGCAGATTTTCGGTGTTTTCTGTGCTAATTTGTTTCATTCATTATCTTTTTGAATATACTTCATATTGGGAAAATCTGGGAAATTATTTTAAACCTAGATTGAAATTCTATCAAATGATTTGGTGAATTCTTCACTAAAACATCATAATTCGGAGTCGCAAGAAATACTTTAAACAGTCTCTGCTACTGTTCAATCTCGAGCAGTGACAACCTCGTCAGACTGACACTTCATTAGCCAATCAGATGAGACTGTCGCCCCATGAGGTCTTCAAATGGGCAGGGTCTAAGGCCCCAGCTCAGTTTTCAGGTTCAAGGGGTATGTCAGTGCCCTCAGATTCCCCCCATTCCCCAGCCCAACAGATGGCTCAGCCTCAGGAAACCTATAGCTGTATGTTTTGTTTGTGGACACGCGATACTGTGTACGTAGTTGAAGCATGTGTAAATATCCTGAGTCTTCCAGACAGACAGACACAACAACAAGCATTTTCCCATTTTTGTGTGGATCGTTTGTGTGCATACCTGGTGACTTTCATCGTTTTGTCAAACACTTACAAATAAAAAAAACTGCTGCTTGGATGGTGTTTGTAAAAACACAATAAGCCAATGGTCGGGCTACAGACCATAATCATACTGGAGAGGCATGAAACGAAGGTCTCCCACCATGCCTTCATTCTCAATGAGAGTTTTTAATTTATTGGATGACAGGCCATAAATATATGGCATGTAAGGCCTATTGAGACTGTAACTGTAATTCAGGGCTAAACAAATACAATTAACTTCAAAAATGGGTGTCATGGTCATTGTCAATTATCTGAAGCACATTAGTTGTTTTTCTCGACACGTTGTACAGTATTTACCTTAATGCTGCCTGCGTGGGCCTTCAGATCAGAACACTTTCTTTAAGGCCTTGTCAAGTGGCACAACATCACATCACATCTTCTGACTGTAACTCAAGCCACCACTGCTATTTATAAATGCCATTTACAGCCAAGACATTTTACTGAGGCATAATGGCGTCATTGGTCTATCAAAGAGCTGCGTTAGACACCACTCACAAGGACACTCTGACCAACTGAAATTCAAGAAAAAAACACGAAACAATTAAAAAGACGGAGGAGTCAACGGCTCTCAAACAGACATTTGCAGAGGGGAGATTATGTGGGCATCTTATTTTAAATCTCTTAAAATAATCTGGAACTAGGAAACAAGTCGCACACTCGGGTTTCGCTCCTCCTAAATGGTTCAGCCGAGGCTTGGCAACGCCACATAAAAGATTTGCAGCGCAGGCACTGGCCTCCGGTCAGTACATTCCCCGCTTCCCATGGCCGCTCTGAGACCCAGAAACTTACAGAGGCACTAACACTATACTCCCAATTTCACTTTGTCCCCCCTCAACCGACTGGCATCCCGATGGGGGATGCAGGGCATTTGTTGCACCTCGTCCTCAGAAGGACTGTTAGTGCCGTGCGGAGCAGCAAAGCCCGTCTCGCATTAGTTCCCCGTGTGAACCGTCTGCGGTTCCGTGTGTTTTCCTCCCCCCCCCGCCTTGGACGTGTGAAAGCGTGTGGCATGTTGGGTTAGCCGGCACCGGTGGCGCGGTCCTGTAAGACAACAACAACATGGCGGCGCTGATCGGTTAGTAGAACAAAGCAGCGAGCGTGATGGGCCGCGGGTTCCACTCACCGGGTCTTTGTCGAGCGGTGCCAGGCAGGGTCTATAAATATAGAACTGGAGAACCCCGAAACTGCTCTGCTCTGGAATCACACGTTTACAGATCCCCCCGCGGAGCCTGGAGATCCTAATGGTGGAACCCTGAATCAGGAGAGAGTGCAAAAGCCCACCCTGCCCTCGGATAGCTGCTCTTCTGCAGGGGGTGTTGGGGGGGTGGGGGGGGGGGTGGGGGGGGGGGGGGGGGTGTGGAGTGACGGTGGGGATGGGGATGGCAAGAAGGGAGCGGTAGGGGGGGTCTGAGGTTAGTAGTGTGAGTACAAGGTGTGCGGGCGGGGGGGATTCCTGGGGTGCCCAGTGGAGATTCAAGGGGATAAGTCCCCATTGGCCGGGGTAAACTGCTGATGGGAATATAAAGACTCCAGAATTATTCGTACAGATGGCGCCCTGCACTATAATTAGCGGCAGAGGCCAGGGGAGAAGGACGAAGGGGGAGATATTAACTTCACGCAACTTGTTATAAGATAGTATCAGATTGGATCTCTGTGTGTGTGCATGTGTCTGTGTGAGTGTGTGTGTGTGTGTGTGTGTGTGTGTGTGTGTGTGTGTGTGTGTGTGTGTGTGTGTGCGTGTGTGTGTGTGTGTGTGCGTGAGAGAGAGAGTAGAGTGAACTTCGATATGAGTGTCTGAAGCACTGCATATTCAAACCTCTTTAAATATGTAAAACACAGCATCAGTATTTGCGCAGATGGATAAGAGAAACAGTCTCCTTCTTCACCAGCTGTCATGATGACCTCTGACCCAACCCTGGATCGTCACATTGTCAGTTCCGCGAAGTGTCCCCCAGTGACACACACAGAGAGGCGTGCCCTTCATAACTCACCAGGTAAATATGGGCTGTTATGGCGGTCGTTTATAACGTCCATCGCACACAGTGGGGAGTCCGCCTAACGTTCACACAAAATAACCCTTCTTCTTTATGTGTGTATTTTTACAGATCTCAGGCATCACAACAGCCCCAGGTGGAAGCACTGGGTGGATGTATTGATGGGGGGGGGGGGGGGGCAGACATGCCGCAGTAAAGCTCCCCGCTTCAACCTTGGGAACGTGATGAGTGCCAACCCAGGGGTCACGACCCCGCGGGAGAGAGGACATGTAACGGGACGTTTGACTTCCTGTCGCGCTCCGCCGCCCCCGCCCCCCCCCCCCCCCCCCCCCCCGGAGAGAGAGAAGGGGGCGTGGCTCTGCCTCAGTAGAACACAGGTGAGCTGTGGCTGGCTCTGGTCCGTGTACCTAGAGCTGCACTTCAGAAATGATTGTGCTTTCTATATTTAGGTAATGTTACCTTTGCCAGGCTGTTAAAATTAGGACCAATTGTTGTGTATTATCACCAGGCAAACAGACTCTATCCTTAAATAGTGTACTGTGTGAATATTCACACACTATATATAGGTGCTAAGCCTCCCTTGTGGGTGTAAAGGCTGGCCTGAAGCCTTGGGACAGCCTGCTGTCCTCAGCGCCATCAAAGGGGCCATAAAGACGTCTTCAGTTGAAAAGTGAGCCCACAGCACCACCGTGTGGCAGCGCGTTGCTAAGACAGCCTTACATCCAAACACTCTTTGACATAATCAAAAAAGAAGGAACATTCGTTGAAATGTATATACGAATCTACCATGAACATGCGAAGGCAATAATCGGCAAGACCCAGGGAGGGATGGCTACTGCTAGAGGCAGAGATGTGTTGCGGTCAAAGTAAATACCTAAAGGGGCTGTAGGTAAGAATTAAGCGTTTTAAAGAGAGAGCAGAATAGAGCAGAATATTTTGTAACCAATCAACCAATAGAAGTATCCCCTCCCTCCCTACATTACTCTGCATTGAGAAGAATTGCATTCACGCCACCTGCGGTTGACATGTAAGATGGATTCTCCAACACTAAAAAGAGATGCCCGGATTGGTCAGAAATTAGCCAGGAAGTCTAAAGTCTAAATCAACTCACAGAGGCAGGCTCGGTCAACTTTAAACAGATAACAGCTCCTTTCGTTCACTAACAGCTGATAAAAAATGACACTCAATAGCAATAGCTTTTACATGTTCCCACCACTCATTAGGCTGATAGTGGACACTTCAGCTGCCTGATGTTTTGTACCTCAAAAGTCCCTTTTCACAGAGGTGTCATCGCAGGACCATGTTCCACTCATCAGTCCACTACAGTGCCCGACAGCGTGATGAGCCACATCTGTGTGTGTAACAACCACTCCTCTGGAACACAAGTCTGTTCTCAGGTCTGTAGTTTACATACTGTTGTGGCTCATTGTGTTCTGGGAGGGTTTTTCCTCTTGTTTGGTGTCATTGTGGATACAGGCTTGGTACCATGGTCCCATTCTGCAACCTGTCAGGACCATAGTAGTGCACTCATAAAACTAATAATAACAACAGTAGTATAAGCCTACTAATAAAACTAATAACTACTAATAAAAACTAATAATTAATAATAGCAAATAACAATGGTAGTAGTACCCCTTAAAGTAATAATAAACAGTAATACTGTTTGGTGTATGTCAGTGGGTTTCTTGGTTGAATTGTCCGTGAGAACTATATCCATTATTGATTATAATGATTTTCATACTTCTATGTGCATCTCGCTTGGTATACGTTTACTTGTATCTTTTCGGAAACTATACAGGACTTGTGTTTGGTTTTAATTATTGAAGGTGACAACTGCATTTCCCTCAGAATTTATAAATAATAGCTGAAATCCATGGATGTAGGCCGATGTAATATTATGCATACATGAATGTATAGGTAGGCCTATATTATTAAATGGGATAAAGCCTGATAAGTAATATAGCATAATGTGTCGATCACAACATTCATATTATGATATTTCTAAAGTTTGATCGGGCATGCTAGTACAAGCAGGCCATGTCATGTGCTTTCAGAGACTGTAAGTCACGCAATGAACGACAGGGGGCAGCGTCAAATCACGCATTCAGTCAGACAACTGAAAAGCTTTCATGCCTCCCTTTATTCCATTCAAAATGCATTGTGCCCAAGTCAATGTAAAGCGCTTGCAGTCCTGTATAATAGTTGTACAATAAACAAGTTCACACCCACACCTTATTCATTCTATATCCAGAAATGTAACATGTATTTTGACCGATATACTATTTCTATAAAACATGAATACAAGACACAGCTTTGATATAATGGGTTTTTAGGAATAGGAAAAAACTGAAACAAAAGCTCACGGTCGATTCATGGTCAAGAAACCTGAAACATAAAAAAAAAAAAAAAAAAAAAAAAACACAAATAACAACTCTTCAAAACCATATCACCCCTATGTTATCTCAAATACTTTGATTGCTATGTGCAGAAATTGTGTATATCCATAGGCTACATTTCAAAGCTTTTTTTTTTTTAGGGAGCCACCGGCATGTATAGATCCTTTATGTGTCTCTTGTATCACTCCTCTCTCTCATTTGCCAAAACCTTCAGAACTTAAACTTGTCCTACTATTTTCAACAGGCTGTGGGACTTCAAAACTTAAACGCAATCGTAGATCTCATTTCAATTCATTGTCTTGATGCTGCTCTCTGGATGCTCCCTCCCTGTAAAGTCTGTAGAAAGAGTCTGTATACAGGCAGAGCTTTAAATTAACAACATTTCATAGCACCAGAGAAAAGGCTTCCAAGCCCTTCAGTTGTCTGGCGTGGTCTCACAGTCCCTGCTTCTATCTCTGTCCACAGCCTCGCTTTACCAGGTACCCTCTGATACACAGTGCCGGCGCTCTCCTGTCGGTACACCTCGCCCAGGTGGCGATTCCATAACGCCAAAATAAAGCAACACAAAATACACATTCAAACATGATCGACATCTGTTTAATACAAGGTACGAGTTTCAAACATCCAAGAAAGGGCACTCTTGATACTAGTTGTAATTGTGTGGTTGTGGTTGTGTCTGAACGGCAGTCAGGAGTACAGACATCCTGTGATGGTGTATATTCAGCAGCAGCCAGGGCACCTGTTAGCTATAACCCTCTGAAAAGTAGAGCACTTCTGTCTGGCCAAAGTTAGCGATAGTGTTAGCTATTTATGCAGCAATTGCAGTAAGTAATATTTAAGCATTTAAAATGTCTGGTTAATAAAAAAGCTGAAAAAATGTGACACTGTGTTAGCTGTAGGCCTTTTTTTTTTTTTTTAAACATACCACATACGTAGTGCTTCTTTAATAGAATTACATATCCAGCAAATCATTTACTAGTAATAGTGTTTAACCATTAGAACAACACCTTCAGTGATCTGTGTTCAAAAGCCCCCGGACCATCAAATCTACAAACAAGAAACAGTGGGAAAACCCCTGATATGGTATATGTGCTCCATGAACCGATCTCCACAACCCATACTCAAACATTTCAGACAAGTTCAATTCAGGCTCCACTAAGACAGTGTGGATGGTGACTGAATCAATAGGTATCTTCTAGTAGTCTTTACACAAACCTTCCACAGGACAGGCACACACTTGACCTGCTGTACCCCACATAACGTGACCTAGCGTGTCCCAAACGTATGTCAATCACTCTCAAACGTGAGCATAATGTTACCAGTGTCAACAAAAACACAAATGTGTAAAGCAGCATTTTGCAACCCCCAAAAAAGTAATGGGAGTTAATATTCAACATTACAATCTACTATTCATTCAACACACACACACACACACACACAGACACACACACACTGTAAAATAGATGGTGCATGGGAGTTAGTATAACATATATCAACTGGGTTTATTGCAGAGTTTGCCATCGACTGCCACAGAAACAGTTCTCCACTTAAAAGGCCCCGGGTCTCCAGACACAGGGCTGGGCGCCCACCTTGGTGGCAACAAAGCGAGGCTTGGGCACCTGGACAGGGTTGGGCTTCAGTGGAGGCAAGGAGGCGAGTATGCTGAGCTCCGGGGCACTCTGGAACTGCTTTGCATACTGGAGTCCCGAGGAGTACGACACTGGGGTGTAGGGCATGGGGTGAGCGTTGGGAACATAATGCGGAATAGGTGCTGTGGTGATATGTGGTAGGCTGGGCGGGCCGGCGGGTTGGAAGGAGGCTGGGGCGGGCTTGGGCGCGGTGGCCGGAGTATACGGGAATGCCGGGACACCGGCAGGTGCAGTGGAGTAGGTGAAGTCAGTCCGAGGGGCGGAAGTTGGAGCAAAGGTTGAAAAGGAGGCATGGGTTGAAGTTAGCGGTCTGGGAGGCGGTGAGATCATATCAGAACGTGTGATACGCTCCCCGAGAGTGGTGGCTGAGCGGGGAGCAATAACCTTGGGTGTCAGAGTGGGTGCCGTCATTGGCGTTGGCGTGGAGAAGCGCTTGATTTCATACACGCGAGCAGCTTTCACAGGGATCTGCCTCGGTTGAGTAAGTGAGCTGCCCACCAATGTGTTGGAGTAACCAGCTTGCTGCTGCTGGGCCTGGTAGGAAGGCATGGCAGACAGATTCGCATTACTGCCTCCGTAACTAAACATAGCAGAGTTAAGCTGGTATGGCTGCCTTCTCATGAAATCCAATGCTTTGATTCCCTCTTTCTGAGTGCCCACTCCTCCTCTAGCCTGGATATCAGGCTTAGATGTATCTCTCTGAGGTCCTACAGGGACAGATGGGGACAAGAGGGGATTGTAGCCAATGGGTGGCGGAGCTCTAATGTTGGGGGAATACTTCCATGGAGATGTGTAGGAAGAATTTGGGGATAAGGGTTGTGATGGGGCATTAAAGGTTACCTCCTGCTGGTAAGGGGTCTCAGGTGGAGTGTCCACCACGTACATGCCCATCCGGCTCTGCCTGCGGGCAAACAGCTGAGCTCCTTTTCCTTCAGCTTGAGGAATCTGGGGGGCTTCGTGGATCACACGAGGCTTGGGGGCCACTGGGGGGGGCATCCTGCCCTTACCAGCATCACTAGCGTCTTCCTCTGCATCCCCGCTGTAGACATCTGGAGGCTGGCCATACCTGTATCGAGCAGGTCTTTCGTCGAGGTTCTGCACCATGGACAGCAGATGAGGATTAGGGGAGTGCTTCTTCACGTCTGGAACATTGAACATAGGCTTAGGCTTTCCACCACGCCGACGAGCATCCAACAAAATGCCTGTGCGACCTGTTGACCCGGGGACAGGTGTGGGAGCCACAGCCTCTTGCTGAACGACAACAGATACTGGAGCTACAGGGGCTAGGGAGGCTTGGACTGGCGGTGTCTGGACCATTGGCACCTGAACTGGAGGGAGTGGCACAACTGGGGAAGGACCAGCAGATACTGGCGTTTGGAGCAATGGTGCAACATTGCTGGAAGTGACAGGTGCATATGAAACTGGTTGTTGCATTGACACAGGGGGCATGGAAGGTGCCACACATGTGTATGGAGCCTGAGGAGCACCAGTCATTGGCTGTGCGGTCTGCATGGCCTGTACATGATAGGGAAGAGGTTGAGGGATCTGATTTTGAAATGCCATTGGTGTTGAGGGGAAAGGACCACCAGGACCACCAGGTACAGGCTGACTGAAAGACGGCGAGAACATTGATGGTGCGCCAATAGGCTGTGATTGCGGCATAGCTACCGGTGCAGCATTATTGGCCAGCTCAGACGAAGTGGAGAATGGGGGCGGGGCAACCATGGCTGAGGCAGGACGCTGTGGCTTCTTTGCTACGGATGGACGGAACACGACCGGGGCGGTGGCAGACCTGCAGGTGATGAAACCCGGTGCAAAGGGACGGGCTGTTCGGTTGAGAACATTACTGGACGACATGTCGGGTAGCGGTGACCCGGTGGGGGCTGCAGCTGTCGGTGGCATGACCATGCTGGCGGTGCCCACTCCAGTGTAACTTACATTGCTATTGGCTAGGTTACATGATGCTGCAACTGGGGTTTGAGGCATCATAGATTGAGCATCATCTCGTAGGTTTTGTGTCATTTGCGAAGACAGGAGTACAGATTGTGCCTGTGGTTCTGCATGAGGCTGCCACTGGTCATGCGCCTGGCTTTGAGGCTGTAGCTGAAGCTGTGGGGGCATCTGAGGCTGTGGGGGTACTTGAGGCTGTGGGGGCACCTGAGGCTGTGCAGCCTCCGTTTTCTTGGCATGTTCTGCAGCCCTTCTCCTCTGCTGCTCAAACAGCTGGGCACCTTTACCTGTGGTGTCACTCAACCCAGGACTGGGAGCATCTCCAGCCGCTTCTCCACGATCCCCAGTAATCGCTGCTGCCCTTTTATCTAGCATGTCCAGGTAGTCGCTGTCCCAGGTTGGATCGGGTGCAGCTGAGAAGCCATCATCATCAAACTCTGACTCACTTCCTGGAAACACACCATCCTCTTCCTGGAACTCCTGGCACATGTCCTCGTCCACACTACCGAAACTTGTCAAAGTGTACTTTTTGGAGCGCTGGCGTCTCTTTTTGAACATCAGCACACCCTTGGAGTGAGGATTTGGAGCATCCGTCAGCAGAGAGGCAATTGTTCGGCACTTGGTCTTGGCCTCCTTCACATGTTTGTCCTGTGCAGTGTCCCCTCGGTTCAGCTCTGAGGAAGGGCAAGTGTCACAGAGGTTAGAACCACAGACATTACATTTTTGAGGTTGCTGCCATCTAATGTTTGACATATGTTTAGCAACACACAGTTAAAAAAACACTTCTGCAATTTCACATTATTCATGTATTATTCATTAGTTCATCAGAAATGTAGGATTTGTATTCCTTTGAGTCATAGTTTAATCCATAGCTTGTATTTCGATGGGGGTGAAACTTGGATGCAGAAAATCAGACTGGGATGTTATTCAATACAAGCTTGCCTCACGGAAAATTAAGGCCAGTCGAGCACTTCTCCATGAATATGGTTGTAAACCTTTGGATGGCATCAAACAGTATCATTTAACCTTTAAACCAAACTCTGACCATGACATCAGTCTGTATCCATGCTAGAATGTCCTCAACAGGCTTCCACTTTTCAGATACTACAGGAGCACTTCCAGAAAAAAATTCTGGACAAGCCTGAAGGCTTCTCACATTAGCTTGGGTAAAGGATACATTTACACGTTACCAGCATTACGGACACAAAACTGAACATTTGCGAACTGACAGAAGATCCTGTGACAAAGTATTTTAAAGGGGAGCTACAGTGAAATAATTTTAGATCAGACGAGACCTTTATATCTTCTCTATGTGTGTTCCTGATCTGGACGTCAGAATCCTTAAAGATGAACACAGTGTAAGTGTTTACGGATGTCATTTTATTGAAGTTCTTAAAACAGCCAATCTACTTTTAAATCGACCAGCCCAGCACATTGCCGTGCTTCATGGGTAACGCCATGGTGTGCACAAAAGGAAACACGTTGCTTTGCAATGTGGTTGCCCTTCATACCCTGCATTGAAATAGATTGGTATATATGTTATCTACCATTCAATAAATATGTTATTCCTTTAAAGATATTTTTCTGAAGTGTACTATAAAGATTACAGAGTTATATTAGCCAGTAGAGTCAAGAGTAGAGTAGAGAGTAAATATTTGAATAGCACAATGTATTTTGCTTTTTTGAAAAGCAAAAAATATACCATGAATTGGCAAAAAAAACTAACCAATAGACCATTATCGTTGTGATACATGTCGCGACGCCATGCGATCGTCATAAAGGGTGTAGGGGAGAGGGCTAGCTAGATAGGTATTCTCCCACTGCTACTTGACACCAGCTAGCAGCTGCAGATGCTTTTCCCAGCTCCTGGGCTGAGCTAGGAGGTTATCGGATCACTGAACTGGTGGAGTAAATTTAGAAGCAAGTACCAGACGTACCAGCCCATCTCACTTTAAGAGAGGAAGCTTGGGCTCTCTCTCGGTCACATCAGGCTGTGTCACCCTCTACATCAGTCTTTTTCAACTAATCAATCGCACAATAATTCAATTAGCTTAGTCTTTGATTGAGCGATTCACTTAAGTAATGGATAGATTCAGTCAAATGCATCCATCAGTCAGTTGGTCAAGTCAGTTGGTTAATTGACAATATCAATTAACCAAGTCACTCACTCACTCACTCACTCACTCACTCACTCCACGTACCAAACTAAGATCCACACACCAGTCAGCCAGTTGCTCAATGTAAGCCAGAACACCACTGACTTTACACTGATTTTAAATTTTAACTCCTTTATAACTTCCTGTACAACTAACATTAGCTGTACTCACTAGCTTGCTTGGCCTTCTCCACGTAGGTGGTGGTGAGCGTTTCATCAATGGGCGTGTCGATGGGCCCGACCATGGGCACCAGCTGGCTGCGGGAGCCCAGCATCATGGCTTCCTTGGCCCTCTCTGGGGACACCAGGGGGACGTTGGACGGCTCCAGGAAGCCGCTGTCCTCCTCCGGCCCCCCGTCCCGCGGCCCCTGGTCGTCAGCCGAGGAGATGATGGAGGAGGTCTCGGTGGACGTCTGAGACGACCACATCCCCGGCGCCGGCGGCTGGTAGATCACCTCCCTCCGAGCCACGCCCGGCAGCCCCTCCCGCCCGCCCGCCACCGCCGCCCCCATCCCCTCGCCGCAGCCTCCGCGTCCGTCCAACAGGCCCGGGAAGGCGCGGGCGTCCGGGGCGCTGTCGTAGCCGCTCATCTCCGACGTCTCCCCGCCCTCGGGGGAGGACCTGCCCGCCGGCTTGCCCGGCGTGGCCGCGTTCGGGCTCCGGCGCTTCTGGCGCCGCTGGCGGTCGTAGGCCATCACGTCGGCGTCACTGTCCGTCTCGCCGTAGTAGGCCTCGCTGCCGGGCGGCGAGGTGAGGCCGCTGGTCAGGGAGGAGCGGCTGCGGTGGATCTCCCTGACGGGCGGGTGCTGGCCGTGGGGGGGCGACATGGCCCTCAGGGCGGCGCGGTACTCCTTGTCGATGCGGGGCGAGGGAGCGCGGGTGAGCAGCACCACGGACTGGAAGCCGGCGGGCGCCCTGCGTCCAGAGGTAAGGCAGGGGGGGTCTGAACACATCCTGAACAAAGGCCCTGCTCTGGCTCTTAGATTCAGGGGGCACTTTCATATGTAATCACTATACTGGTAATCACTATATTTAGAGTGAGTCATATGAACACATGCCTCTGGATAACAGCAAAACATTACCCTTTGAAAAAGGGATTGGTTGTGAATAGGCAAAAGCCTTGCTGAAGTTAAAACCAGGTATGATTCATTTATATTAATGGTATGTACTAAATAGGTGTTATTTTTTCAAATCATATACATAGCATAGTAGCAGCGTGACATATTTTGCATGATGCACATGGTTAACCTTTTGACCCGGATGTGCAGTATTCCCGGGGAGCTGTCGATGAGGTTCATGGCCTGGGCGTGGGACAGGGCTCCACAGGGCTGCTCGTTAATGGACACCAGCTCGTCCCCCTCTCTCAGGCCGGCCCTGCAGGCCTTGCTGCGCTTCCGTACCTGTTCCAGCACACACACACACACACAAGCACGCACGCACGCACACACACACACACACACACACACACACACACACACACACACACACACACACACACACACACACACACACACACACACACACACACACACACACACACAGCTGAAGATTGGCATTCATAAATTCCATTTTTAATTTGAGTATTTCACCTAAAAATGACTGTGCTAGTCACTTTTAGGATCTGGTAATTTCACTTTAGTGCATTCCTATTTATTTTAAGAATAATAATATAAGAAGACAAATTCGAACAATGTCAACATCCAATCCATCAGATTTTGGTCCTGCTGTGTGAGTTCATGCCAGACACACACCAGGTCTTGTTTAGGCCACACGATGCCCCCTGTGTAGACACATACCACATACATTGCAACTCAAGTGGGGGACACTTATGAACATGGAAACTTATTTAAACATGGAAGATCCAGCCAGGGGCTGTCTCCATTTGGTGCGACTGATCTATCAGGTGAGATGTGGCGGGATGCCCACTTCCAAACAGGCTCATGTCCATATTGTACCATGTTATTTTGGCAAGGTCGATGCAAATATAAACCCCACTGCTGTTGTTGTTGTGATGTACTAATTATTTAAAAGAAAACGGGGATACTATTTATATTGCATATATGACACTACAAGAGGTTCTAATGAAATCTTGCCAAAGGTCGCTCTAAAAACAAGTGTGGTTTACATGTAATGAAATCCCAGCAGGTTCCCCTTGTCCCTTGTTAGCCAGGCACTGTTGTTGTGGCTAACACCTGCTTGTTGAGTGGCATGTCAATTAGTCATTCAGTCAGTCACCTTGTGGTTGAAGAGTCAAGTGTGTGGTTGTGTGGTTGTGTGTGTGCGTGCGTGTGTGCATGCACACACACACACATACACACACACACGCGCATTAAATTACACCTGCTTATAAAGTGAAGGCCCGTATCAACAAAGTCATTGGACCCACGTGGTGGACATTTGAATGAAGCAGCAATTACAACCACATCCACCTGTTGGTTGGCTGATGGTCTGATCCTCTACGGGCCTTAGCCTCCTGTGTGCCCACAGTGGTGGAGGACAAGCACTGTTCCACACTTCAAGGTTGTGATCTGGTTTTCTTGTCTGTTCTTATTTTGACACCCCCAAAGTGACCTCTGTGTTGCACCGCATTATAACAGGGCCAGGCTTAGTCTTATTAGTATGCTAAATGTCGCAGTGCACGGCAATAGATTATCCTGAAGGAAATTCTGTCAGCACATTATACATATCACTAAATCTTAATCTCAATGAATGAACAACAGACTGCAAACATTTTTAATGATTTTCAATCAATCGTAGCTTTCGTAAGAGGGATTTATATGATTTTTAAACCGCCAGATCGCAGCTGTGTGCTAAAACAGGGTATTGTGTTAATTTTGGGGTGCAGGGGGGAAACCCACACCTCAGCTGACCTTGTGACCCACTGCCTTTCCCCGGTGAACACAGCGGCACAGGAAGAGCCGTTTGTGCTAACTCGACACAGGAAGAGCCGTTTGTGCCAACTCGACACAGCGCAACAGGCATGTCTGACTGTCTGTCTGTCCACGCACACACACACATATATGTACATACACACGGTATATATATATATATATATGAGCAGTGAGCCCTTTCCAAAAAGAAGATTGCATGATCATTAAAATGGGTAATGCCCTGAAGACTCAAACCTAATATTGCAAACTGAGATTATGTCCATGCAAATATACGATACTATATACAACACAGATTTAATTTACGCAAAATTCAATATTTACCTCTTGAGATTAAACAGATCACTATAAGAGCACTATTATTTGCCACGGATCACAAAACTCTGTGTTTGATGAACCTAACTTATAATGGAAGCTCATTATTGACAGAGGTATGTTTGTTTTGTATTTTGTGTCAATACTTTTCTATGCAAGAGGGACATTCTGACAATTGTAGTTCCTAATTCAGAATAACACCCTAATTGCTACTATGAAATTAATCTATTTGGATTTTGGCAGTATTGACTTAACAAAACGAATCTATTAAACTGATCTTTAATATCTGCATTAGTATTGTTATGTAATGGCTGGTCACCTCATATGGTTCATATGCAACATATCTGCCACATGATCTGTATGTCACGTACTTGCATTCATATCCTTACAACAAATTGTTTCTTATTTGACATAATATAGAAATCTGTTATTTCTATATTATATTTCCATGTGTTCCATATGTCCATGTGCAGATACTGTTCCTATCCTAAATATTATATATGACTATACTAAAGAAAAAAACAATCTGTACAAAAGTATGACCTTTAGTCATGTCTGCTGCCATTTGGACGTCTCAATATTCTGAGCACCATTCAAGAAAAAAGGTTAACAGATGGTACACGGTGCTTCACTCTAAACCACGGTGATCCAACAGAACATCTGACAAAGGTCAAATTTGAATATCACACTCCCTTAGGGAGTGCCTGTATTTGGCCTGAAATTAGGTTCACTTGCTTGACAACTTAAATGAACAACAAAAGCCTTGACCAACTGTGTTAAAAGAAAGATATGGCCCACATTCTCGGCTGAACCCAAATGTTCAAAAAGTTAACCTAGTTGACATAGTCAACCATGGGTGTGCATGCGCCCCTAACTGTTATAGAACACCTCAATGCCTCACACCATTCTGGACCCCAAGCCAAACCACTCCAGCATACCCTCAATGGATCCAAGCTACGTCACAATCTCATGTAAATCCCAACCACAGTTCTATCACAGTTCTATCAGTTGTTCCATCATTTATATATATATACAGTATATATTCCACATTGACCACATCACTAAGGGTCCACCATGCAGCGCTCCATTGGCCAGGCCCTCCTCGGCCCCTACCTGTTGAGAGGGGGCCGCTTGCTCACCTTGGCCACCTGGAGTGGCTTCTGCTGCTCCAGCCCTCCCTGCAGTCGGAAGCCCCACGGCCCGCCCCCGGACAGGGCAATCACCATCTCCTCCGCCACCATGGTCCTGCTCGCCGAGTCCTCCTTTTCTCTACAATGTGCTTTTATTGTGTTGTCCTTGGTTTTTTGGTTGTCCTCGGTTGTGTCAGGCGGGCGGGCTGGAGGAGGGGGCCCTCAGTGCTATGGCTCCATGGTCCGCGGCCGGGGCCCCCACAGTCAGCTCTGAGTTCTGGGCTTCAGCGTCACTGCCCTGGTGCAGCGGCTGACTGGGTCCTCTCGCCACCAGCACACCCATGCCAAGGCTCCGGGGCTGTGTGCACATGCACGCGCACACACACACACACACACACATACACACCTTACCCCCGGGGTGGGCCGGCCGTGAGAGAGAGACACACACACAGAGGCAGAGAGAGAGAGAGAGTGAGAGAGAGAGAGAGAGAGAGAGAGAGAGAGAGAGAGAGAGAGAGAGAGAGAGACAGAGAGAGACAGGAGACAGGAGTCGATGGGAGGTGCTATAGGTCAGTTTATACTGAGGAATGCAGGCCTCGAGTGAGACAGGAGGAGGGCCTTACGGAGAACACTTGCCCTGTCAATCAAGGCCTGCTGGGAGCCCTGGGGCTTGTTGAGGGCCCGTCCAAAAATAGGACATCGCCGTGGGCCAATGTGCTGCTGCTGCTCATCTTTTAGATTGGGCAGCACCACAATCTGGAGCATCCATTTTGGCGAACGTGTTCCACCTGATCTCTGTTCTACTGCTCACGTTGGTCACCAGCAGGCTGCGGGGTGGCACCGAGCATGACGGGCTGCTCTGCCCTCCGTCTGGTTGTCCCTCTGTACTTTAGTATGATGGCAGGCAATATTATATTTACATTACATTCAGGGCATTTAGCAGACGCTTTTATCCAAAATGACTTACAGAGAGTACATTTGTCATAAGTAGGTGAAACATTTCATTGCTGCTAATACAGTAAGAAAGTCGCCAGAACAAGTTTCAAGCATTTCAATTGCTAGATTAACCATTGCTAGTATACAACATCTCTGACTAAGTGCCAAGTTAGAAAGAGCGATTAAAGTGTCAAGACGTACGACATACAAGAGCATGAGGGTAGGGTTTTTTTTGTTTGTTTGATGGATGTTATGCAGGGTTCAGGTGAACTCTGAACAAGTGAGTCTTGTGAGTATTTCATTTATTACAATACTACATTAGTATGTAGTATCCTTTTGTTCTGTTTTTATTCTATTTTTCTATTTTTTGTTTGGTCTGTACAGCTGCATTAAAAACTTTAATTAATTAATTGAATTAAAAATGACAAAAGTGTCAAAAAGTCAAATTTACTTATATTTAAACATATGTGTAGGCTTTTGACCAATAGAGCCTGGTTCTGATTATACCATACCATGATCATATTATATCATTATTTTCTCTCGTTCAGACATCATGTGTGTTCCGAACATCATTACACACAGCCAAACAAAATGACTTGATTTATTCAACTGTATAATTAGGATTCAACTTCAACTTCAATTTTGTTTTTCTGTTTTTAACTGCTCAAAGTTTTTAACTGCTTCAAGTTACTGGAGCAGTGAAGACACAGGAAGTCTTTTCAAGTTACTGGAGCAGTGAAGACACAGGAAGTCTAGCCACAATAAGAACCAGAACAACCTCATATTAGGCTGGACTGGCCTGGACTCATAGGAGAACACCTGGATCAACAACCACTTTCTGAGTTGGTTTTATGTTGTTTATTCACTCATTTTATTTGTTACTTTGTTCATCCAAAACCATTTCAAATGTGCCTCTGTCGAACAAATAGCTGTTGAGACTGTGTTTTAGGGCAGGAAGGTTTAAGACTGAAGTATAAGACCCTCAGACTGACTAACGTAGACCTACTAACTGCTGTCCATCTGTTCTGGTGTCTGAGACCATGAGACCATGCAGTCTCAGGTGTTGTGTTGGTAAGCTACCAAGTTCAAACAAAAGGGTGGTTGATCATTTAAGTAATTGAAATAACAAAACCTGACACAAAAAAATAACTGAAACTTTAATTCTAAAAGTAACTTTGAACCTCACCAGAGGCGTCCGTCAGACCAGCTCCAGTTGATTTTCTCTGTGTGGCCCAATAGTAATTTTATAGTTTTTAATTCCTATGGGAGATCCGAGGGATCGCATTCAAACCAACACTGCTGCTGATATCAACAGTTACCAGTTTAGGTTACCACTGATAGCTGCTCTCTCCTCTCTGGTCCTCCTGCTCTGCAGCTGTCCTCATTACTCACACTAGAAGCTATCATCCAGGGACCAAACAAAAACATACTAAAACAGACTACAGACGCTTTTTTATTTTTTTAAGGTAATTTTAGATTCACGGCAAGGCTATTATCTAGAACTGTGCCTACAGCCCCCTCTGGTGATGGTGCTGACATAAGACATCATTCTCCTATTGACCAGCTCATACAGTAATTACGGCAAATTGTCAGCAACATTATTTCAACTTACAGAGATGCAGGCAGGTTAGCGCCCCCAATTAACATGTTGGCCTGGGAGAGTATGATGCAAATCTATGTAAACATCATTTACTTCTACATGTACTTAGTTAACACTTGTTTTAGTGCTTTGTGCATACACTCAACAAATCAGTGGTTTGGTTCAGACACCGTGTGAGATACAGTGTGACTTTTATTTTAGGGAATCAAACAATGAAGCGTAAATATACAAACACACATTAGCAGAAAACGACATGACCACAGTAAAAGCTTTCAGAAACTTAGACAATTTAGTATCAGAATTCAATAATTTACTATTCTGTTGCGGTCTTAAACCACCATTGCTGAGGTCCAATCACTGGGACAACTTGAACATCAAAAGTCCGTTCAGGGGGATACGATTACCCCAGAGACACTCTCTCCCAGTGTTTTGTTTTGGTTGGCATTGTAACATCATTTGTAAATGCCGGTGTCTTCACTCGTTCCATGTCATGATCTCTCCCTTGGTGTGTCACTGTATGGCACATTCTCCAGCAGAAGGCTCTCTCTTGGTCTCAGCACTGAGGAAAGAAACCTGCATCAACATCATCGTTCATCTCTGTAGTCATGGTAACAGAGTGGAATCAGGGTACCCACATATCCGGTCTTCTCCCACGTGCTCCGCTTGAACGACTGCCTTTCGCAGGACCGTCTCCACAGAGGAAGCCATTTTGATCATCTAAACACAAGAGACAAGTAGGAGCACACACTTTCATATTACCCAAATGTACCGGTAGAGAAGGTAGAATATATATGGTGTAATGAAACACATGTTTAAAACAAATGACAAAGTTTTATTTCATTGTGTCGGGATTTGTTGGCTTTATTAAAGTTGTGCATGCCGGTCAGCATTTCTTTGGTAAAATATATCAGTTATATGGGATGTGATTTTAATGATAACATTATTCAAATCAAGATATGTCCAGGTAATTTAAAGCTAGGAAGGAGTTGAAATGTTACACATTGCAACTTTAAACAAGGCAGGAGAAGTAAGCAATCACTGTGAAACTGCTCTGCTGACCAAAACACCTCCTGCCTTCTGCAGATACAGACAATACTTTGAAGAAGAGTTATGTTGTCATGTTGTCGACGATCCTGACATTCCTGTTTGATTAATATTATCTTATTTTGAATCCAAAACATTTTGCATTGAGGCTTCGAAGAGACACAGCCAAGGGTTTTACCATATCAATGTTTTCCTCTGAAGTCTCATTTTTGTTTTTCTGGAACTCCTCGTTAATCTTTAACCTTGCAGCTGTAAAATTGTAAAGATATTTGTAAAGATATTAATATCAAGAAAGAATGAACAAAGTCAAGGTGGAATGCGTACAAAAGGTAGAAAGATCAGTTTCTGGATTCGGAACTGATCTTTCAAGGTTTGTCTATGATCCAGATCAGTGTCCTTTTATCTCCCTATAGCTGTCACATAAATGTCACAAAAATGTGCCAATCGTTGACAGAAACGTCTGTTTGATTTAAATGTTTGTTTCAACCCGGTTAAAAAAAGTAACTGGTACAGTTTAACCAAGTACATACCAAGTAGCCTACATGCAAACAGATTAATGATGATACCTCACTGTTTTGCATGGGCTCCAGTCATGACGTAATCATGATGTTTAGGAGTAGTAATTATATGAAGAGATGGGGCTGCAGCACAACGTACCTGTCAATGCTCTGTTATCATCTTTGAACACAGCCATCCTCGTTCTGTGCAATTCTTTGAACGCGCTGAGGACCTTAAGGTGGACGGATACATGTGTAAACATTCTGTGCTTTCGTATTGCAAATCGTCAAATTGTCACAAATAACGGGCATAACAAGATCCTTTGAAGCTTAAACGTCCATTCAAGTGTGGTCAGTTGTACAGTTAAATCAAAGTAAATATGTGCATTTGTTAATAACTCACCTTCAAACGGGTGCCCATGTTGACTTATTTAGCTCACTTCCGTCTTGGAAAGCGAAACTACGGAACAGCCAATCACCGAACGCGTTTGAAAGGACTGGCATGTATCGACCAATAGCAGCCATCCTTCATATGATCCGTCTACAAACGCAAGACGCGCTTGGACCAAACCAAACGAAAAGCAGTCGGTGCCTGTGCTCTGTCTGCTCCACCATGGCTGATGAAGTAGCTAAGTCTCAGGCTGCCCTGCCAGGTGGGGATACAATCTTTGCAAAAATAATACGCAAGGAGATTCCTGCTACACTTATATATGAAGATGATCAGGCAAGTTTTTAATGTTACAATGTATCGGTGATCACCACCTTCCTAAATTAATAACTTTGTCTCATCTAAGAAGTTTTTAAACGTAGGCTAGCTCATTGAAAGTATTAGCATTGCTAGTCTGCACCTAAAGGTGTTTACACTCGAGTGTCTGTAGACTACACACCCTACTTACTGTACACCCTCATTTATTGCATTGCATCATACTCCTATCTCGAATATTATGTAATTATTGTATGGCTAATCGCAGTGGCTATATGTTACGTTGTATTGCTTTAGCTTAGTAGTAAGTTGAACCTGCAATGTACTTTATATAATCTTGCCTTGCCTTATGTATGTACTGCTTGTTTTTCAGTGCATAGCATTTCCTGACATCGCTGCTCAAGCCCCGACTCACTTCCTCGTGGTCCCCAAAAAGCCCATAACGCAGCTGTCACAAGCCGAGGAGGGCGATGCTGCAGTAAGTAGATGTAGTTGATGCAGTTCAAATATTCAGTTCCATCTACAGCCAGCAGATGGAACTCTTTACATGTCATTCTTTACTTTTGGCTGTAGGAAGCCATTATGCTGCACGAAAATGTATATTTCTTCAGTGTGGTCTCACACTTGCATTAAAGCAGGACTAACCAAACTAAATACTCTTTGTGTCTCCACAGTTGCTAGGCCACTTGATGCTTGTGGCAAAGAAATGCGCGGCCCAGATGGGGCTGTCTAATGGCTTCCGGGTGGTGTTGAATGACGGGCCTGACGGCGCCCAGTCAGTCTATCACATTCACCTCCATGTCATGGGTGGGCGCCAGATGTCTTGGCCCCCCGGCTAACTGTGCAGCCCCCCATCCCCAGAGCCATCAGGATGGCACCCTTCCTCTCAACGAGTCTGTCTGTTGCATCCAGTGTTGTAAGATTGAGTCTGAAATGGGACTGTGAGAATTGGCATGAAATGAAAAGTCATTGCACACGTTCAATAAAAGGAACTAAACAGTTGATGTTGCTTTTCTTTATTTTTTTGTTTTTTGTATGTTTAGCGGGATTACATGTAAACTCTGTCTATGCATGTACAAATGTACTACCAATTATGCTGTGGATATTGATTGTAATTTGTAATATATAGCTGGCATTTCTTAAGTAAAAATGGATCACAACTAATGCCAAATGTACTTTACGACATTTAGCAACCTGTGTCAAAGGCAGCAAGGGCAATTTTGCATAGTCATTAAGTTGCCATTACATAAATATATATTATACACTGTATATGTATACATATTATATATCTAAATATTGCCATACCCCTTGTTAGGGGACGGGCATACGCCTGACCCACCCTGCCCAGGTACTCATGGCTGAGAGTTCAGGCAGGTCTACGTTGGAGCTGAAGAGAACATGTTTCATAAGACTACAAAAGTTGAGCTGAAGTCTGTACTGTACTTATTGTACTTATGTACTTATTGTAAGTCGCTTTGGATATAAAAGCGTCTGCTAAATGGCCTAAACGTAAATGTAAGTCATACTGTTGTGGGTTAAGATAAGATAAGATAAGATATTCCTTTATTAATCCCCCTTAGGAGAAATTCACAGTGGCCAGCAGTACAGGGGATAGATGAGTGCAATAAGAGCCTGACTATAGTCAATAAACAATAAATAGATCTACCTAGACAAGATTAGGTTAAAATAAGTTAAATTAAATGTGAGCTCTTAAAGTCAGGTCGGTGAAAAAGTGAGAACCTGTATGCATACATAGTAAACATCCTTGGTAGCTATCAGTAGTGCAAAAATAGATGTGCAAATGTGCAGAAAGTGCAAGATGCAAGATGTGCACATTTTTACAGGTATTCCAGGTACAACATATGAATAGACCTATATAACAACGGCTTTGGGCATATTACCATATTACTGTTGTTCTGTTTTTTGTTTTTGATGGACTAGAGAACAGGATAAGCTCAATGATGGGATGGAGACCAGACTGGGGCGAGACCCAGTGAATAGGCTGCATCTCAGAACTAGTGCTTCACTCCCACTAGTTTATCTAACCATTAGTGTGCATTTAGTCTGTCATCCAACAACAATAGAAAAATGAACATGAAAAATGAAATCCAAATAGCAACAAACGTTACCAGCAGCCCTGTACAGGTGAGCTAGAGCCAAGAAGGTCACTTAAACACACTCTTTTTATATAGCACCCACCTCGCCACGAGGCGAGGTGGGTGCTAACTGCTCTGGACCACATGGCAACGTGGGCCAGAATGAAGTTCAAGCCAAAAAAATCAAGGAGCATGGTGATCAGGAACGGGAAGGTGACCAACAGGTTCAAGCTGCATGTGCAGGAGGAAGTGATTCCATCGATAGAGGAGAATCCAATCAAGTGCCTCGGAAAGTGGTTTGATGAATCACTAACGGACAGGAACAACATCGCCAGTACAGAAAAGCAGGCGGAGGAATGGTTGAGGAGGATCGAGAAATCAGGGCTCCCGGGGAAGTTTAAAGCATGGCTCTATCAACACGGGCTGTTGCCAAGACTCATGTGGCCGCTGACTGTGTACGAAGTCCCAATGCCGTACGTGGAAAGAGTGGAGAGGAAGATCAATAAGTACCTCCGGAAGTGGCTGGGAATCCCTCCAAGCTTCACTTCAGTCGGCCTCTATATAAGATCAGGGCAGCTCCAACTTCCTCTGTCATCCGTGGTTGAGGAATACAAAGTGGCAAAGTGCAGAGTCGTAATGACATACAGAGACTCCCAGGATGAACAAGTCAGACACGCAGGCGTCACTACAAGATCAGGACGAAAGTGGGCAGCTGACTTATCTGTTGCACAAGCTGAGAGCATACTGAAGCTTCGGGACGTCATTGGGGCGCCATGCACAGGAAGACAGGGCCTTGGAACCTCCCATTTCCAACAGTGGAGGAAGGCAGGAACCAGTGACCGAAGAGCCATGATTCAGGAGGAGGTACGGAATCTGGAGGAGGAAGGACGGAGGTCAAGGGCAGTGGAGTTAGCTTCTCAAGGAGCCTGGACGAAATGGGACCTTCCCAAGAGGAAGATCACCTGGACGGACCTGTGGAGACTGGAGCCATTCCGCATCTCCTTCCTGCTGAGATCAGTTTATGACACACTCCCAACCCCAACAAACTTGCATAAGTGGGGCCTGAGAGAGGACCCATTATGCAAGCTTTGTGGGGAGAGGGGCACCATGGCTCACATCCTATCCGGGTGTAAAACAGCGCTCACCCAAGGAAGGTACAGGTGGCGCCACGACAAGGTGCTCATGACACTGGCTAATACATTAGAGCAGGAGAGGAAAAAGAAACGACAACCACTGCGGAAAACAACACCAATCCAGTTTGTAAGTGAGGGGAAAGAACCATCACCCTCAGTAACAACAAGAGCCACCTGATGACATCAAATCCTCCTGGCCAAGGCTACATTCACGTGAAGTGAATGAAGGTGAAGCATCGTACGATGTATTTGTAATGTTTGATCCCAAAGCAGCTCTGCTGTCATGGCTTTTGTGGAAATGTATAATTTTCAGCTTCTGTTAAATGGATTTTGTTCTATTCTATTGCATCTCACCGCGGTGACTGTCTGTCCAACACAGTTGACAGGATAGGTTTCACTTCTCAATCACTAGGCCTCGTTTCAGAGTTTTTGCATACCCCAAGTGGATAGAAAAGGAAAAAAAAAGGAGAAAGGGAAAAGAAAAAAACATGTGAGATTGTTGGAATCTAAATAATCAATATGGATGCAACAGAGTGTAGAACAAAGCATTAATGTTTCCATGTATAATGAAATGGCTACTATCAACCTGCCCTATAGAACCATAGCACAACATCTGATGACTACCTGGGTCAAGATGTGATGCCAATAAAGTGAAGTACAATGAATGGAAAAAATGACCATTCAAATGTGATTACACAAACAGGTGAATATCTTGAGATCTCATTGTTCAATTTAAACATAGGACCCCTCTATTGAAAGGTCAGGGCGAATGGACTTGAATAACACTAAGCCAAGCCTTCGCAACTGCACCATACATCCCCTGGTTGGCAGCAATGTGCGCTTCATTTTGAAACAAACAGGAGACGAACACTAGCTAGCTAATTTAATCTGTAAATCCAAGTACGTTTATAATCATTGAAATCCCATTAACGACCAAGGCCGCCGTGTTTGACATTGTTACTGACGTCAAGGCTGAAATTCTACCCGAATGTCATCTCAGTAGTACCGAGTTGGCCCATCTGGGTTTATTAACAAGTCGAGCTCGTCTGAACCGAGTGGTCTTTATCGAGGTACAGTGAGTGTAAACCGTGTAAACACTGTGGATGTTTCATACACGTTGCACAATATCCCTTTATGGTGGTTTAATGCGATAAAACACAACTTGATGACAAAAACAACAAAAGTTTT
Organism: Urophycis tenuis; assembly: GCA_036785325.1. Taxonomy (NCBI): domain Eukaryota; kingdom Metazoa; phylum Chordata; class Actinopteri; order Gadiformes; family Phycidae; genus Urophycis; species Urophycis tenuis. Next base: position 198,678 of record JAXIVH010000161.1, read on the forward strand.
GACACAGTTGGTGGTTGTAACTTGAAAAAGATAAGTTAGTTCTTAATATTTCAGAAAGAGGACTGTGAGTCTCATGATAGTTTATGTTGATAACATGTGGATTTGTATATGGTTGCATTACATCGCAGTTAATGGTATTTTGGTCATTATTTTGTAATTAATCATTCAATAACAAATAATACTATTTAGTTTTTTTGGTTTACATTGTCGTGCTTGACACTGCCACAGCATTCATCATGTGAGACATTGCAAAGCAAGGTTTTGATTATCCTGGGTTACAGTATATTTACTTATATTTTAATTCATTTTAAATGAATTTAACTCTCACAGGCACCTCAAAAGTCCTCGATGGCGGGTGAACAGTCTTTCTTGCTTAGGAAGATTTCTGACAGAAATGATCCGGAAGTACCCAAGTACCTAGAGTCAGCCATGCTAGTAGAATTTTCCAAATGCTTAAGAAAGGCGCTTCAATGGTTCCTTGCTTGTGTCCTTTAGAATAGGGTACTGGATCATCCTTTACAAAAGCAGATAATGCTGTTCCACAAGTCTTTGCGGCAACAACACTTAAAGTGAGAACCACTCCAGAACCCAGCGATGTTGGCAGTACCACTCTGGAGGATAGCGCTGGGGGACGACTCCAGAGGCCTCGTGGACAGGAAGGACAACTGGACTGGTGACCGGAGGCTTCAGATTAGGGAGTTTGGTTTTTTCGTTCCCTGCATGCTGGAAATGAGCTTCCATACCTCCACAATAAAAAATAAACTAAACCATTGAACATGATATAACAATTTCCTAACATGAATAATCAAACTTACAAACCTATGCGAATGTCTACGATTGTTTTGTTATGATGTAATAATAACAAATAGGGAAGGAGCTGTAATCTAAGACTTCTGGTCCGGCTTCTGAGCAGTACATCAAGAGCAGTCAACGCCCTTGGAACCTTAGTATGTGATGCAAAGTTCAAACACAACTTGCCAAAGGATTGATTTTCTTTCAGAGGTTGCACAATATACTCTTTCTGAACTTAGTAGACCTCAGTATGCTATTAGCAGTGTTCTGGAGTATGTAGTGCATTCCTGCCAGCTGGAGTTTGGAATAAAAAAAAATTACTACAAGACTACTTCAAGGGTGGTGGTCTGATATTGCTGACTAATCTTCATTTCCTTCAGGAGCCTTTGAGCGAGGAGAAATGAAGTGAGTTTCTCACATGCAGGAGTTTGTTCACAGAAAAGCTCCTTGGTTTGTGGGAATTCACTTACTGGGTCAATTTCTTCACTCATCACCAACGACAGGCGGTTGGTTGTAGGCAGTTGTGGAGGAGGAAGTCATCATGGGAATGAACATTCTGGACATACACTGACATTCACTTGGCAACCGCCTCCTCTGCTAATGTTGAAGAGAAAGCCGACCAGAACATGTGGTTCACCAAGCTCTTCCTTCAATGGCCAGATTTATTTATGATTAAGAATCAAAAGTAAATGAAATGGGATGGGGTCTGCATCCCCGCTGCCTCCTCCTCCTCCATCCCAGCAGCAGTCTCCACACAATGCAGACTGATTAAAGTGGTTGTTGTGTATTGTCCTTTTACAAGCATATGCCTTGATTCTTTTCCAGTAACATTGTTAAGACTTCCACTTGGCAAGCGTCTCCTCTGCTGATGTTGATGACAAGGTGGGCCAGGGCAGGTGGTTCACCAAACTCCTGCTCCACTCGCCAGCCCACCCACCCTTCAATACAGTCTTGACTTGGAATACAAAATATGCAACTGAAATGATTTTCTTGATTGTTGCCAGTACTTGAACCTTCACAAAATGCCATGGCTCATAGCGGTGATGGTTTGCAGGTCTCTCCTCCCTCAGCCATTTTTTGTATCCCAGAATGGTCTGGCAATGTACCTCTTTGCTTTTGGAGGAGCTTCAGACAACGTTCAAAGTTCTGTATTGGGCAAAATAATACAAACTGATTAAATTGGTTGTTGCATACAAACAACATTCTTTGACATGAACATTGTCACTAATTTACTAAAGCATAGAAGTATATTCATGTATTAATGCATGTTTTATCATTGTATTAATAACCAGTGTCCTCCCTCAGATTAGGTAGAATCAGTCTTCTAAATCGAAAAAACTACTTTGAAAGTAGTGCATTAATCAAAGTGTTTGGATATTCACGCTTTGAATGACGGGGATCTGAGGTGGAGAACTAAAGACATGACCACCAGTATGTCCTGTGTGTGTAGTGGTGTAAACCTGCCCAGGAGACAGGTGGACAGTCCACATTCATTGGATTCATGAATTAGGACCGCCGGCTTCTCTGCAGGAAGAAAAAGTACAATCATCGCTCCCCTTTATGACCATGTATTGAGTCAGTGTGTGAACGGACTGGAGGGGCTTTTCACAGACAGGGCTGTTAGTGTGTTAGTGAGAGACGGCGACAGCCAGGCGATGTGCTGCACACCGCAAAATACGAGTTTACAAATGTTATGGGAAACAGTATTGTGGATGGAGTCACTCACTTGGCCATGTCTGATTTATATTGTTTATGTAGGTGTGGACAGGTAGGTGTACTTCCAAGTAAAATACCGATTGCACTCGTCTTGCATCATTTCTACAAACTATTGGACAGATTTACCGCTATGCAGTCAGCTCTACACAGTCAGAAAGTGGATTCAAATGTTACGACTTATGCCCATTCATTAACATCTTTCACAACTACCAAATATTACATTGAGATGATCGAAGTTGTATTCTTGTTATAGGCCTTAGTTAATGTGTATCCTCTAACAGCGAGATATGACTGGGTCACCAATACCAGGGAACCTCACACCTTTCTTTCTCCATCTACAAATGCCTGCAGTCACTTAGCGTCGTTCTGCAGCTCCTGGGGAGCTGGAGGAGGGAGAGCACTTCCTCTGAAGCATGAGCATGGATGAAGATCTACTCGGCTGTCCCGCTGTGGAACGATTGCCAGGGTGCCCGTGGCCAGGAACCAGGCCAGGAACCAGGCCAGGAACCTGTCTGTCATCTGGGATGGCCCCAGGCCTGGCAGCTGAAGCACTAGGCAGGAAATTAAAGGAGAGTCACTTTGTGAATTCTTAGTCACACACGTAATATAGGGAACCACTTACACCTCTCTTAAAGGGATAATCCCTACCTGCTATTCATGGATGGCACTGATAGATGAATCTGGCTGATAAGAGGCTAAATATTCACATGTATTTTAATGAGACCGCAGCAAGCGACCTACCAAGATGAATGCTGTTCACCTTAAGATGGCTAAAGTGGGTGAAATTAAATTCACATTTCGCCATTATTTGATAAAAATCTAGAAACAAATGTGCGATGGGTTTGACATTCATTTCAAGCGTCAAGTATCCTCTTTCACACCCCGATTACTATTAGCTTGTAAATCGTTTGGAAACGGTACAATGCCAATATATATATACTCCATTCTAGAGATAGGATGAATTCTAACGGGAGAGCGGCATTGTAACTTGGCATAAAGCACGTTGTTTTCATGCATTTACGATCCCAAGGTGTGCTTTGAAACACTTTCATCCATACTCATTTGCCCAGATGGATGGGGGATGGTTAGTCTCAGTGTCGTTGCTAAATTGACAATTCGCTGCATGAAAAGCAACACAATTCATGTGATGGATTTTTATAAAACGATTTCCTAATGCAAAGTGGTTTTGGGGGATGTGAGACACGTGCGTAATTGTTATTTAGGACCTGTAGGATGGCTGGTTAATGCAGCCATTGTTCGACAAAAATTAAGATCCGTCCCAAAATGTATTTTGAAGTTCGGAATCAAGAGCTGGATTTGCATTTATGTGGATGTAAAGTTTTTGATGGTCAACAAGAAGTTATCGCCACTTAATTCAACGGCGTCCACCTGCAGACCCCATGGTGAGAACCACGTGTCTGACTGATCAAATGTGTTTAGGTGTATATATATATATATATATATATATATATCAACCTCTTTGTTATATTGAATCACCATTGTTAATAAAGCGGGCTAGGCTAGAAACATACAGGGCATACAATACAATTAACCTCTGCTTTGTTATAGATTAACAATAGTTTATGAAGTAGACAAATCTATTTAAAAAAATAATCGGCGAAGGCTATAGACGATAGGCCTATGAATACATAGATTCAAGTTTGCTAAAATGTCACTGTAGCCATCATGCTTGTGAATTATTACTCACAAATAGGCCTACTTCAGTAATTAAATATGTCTTCCTATCTACAGACTATGCAATGCAGACAGTAATTTCCCATTTTGGGATTAATAAAGTATTTCTATTCTATTCTAAGTATAGTACGGTATAAACAGTCAGTTGTGCAACTGATTGAAAGACATTTGGAGGTGGAGTGAAACTATGGGGCAAACGATGGTCCATTCTGGTGTAAACCATTTTGATGTCGCTTCCCTCTCCAAACTGAGGACCGGAAAAGGTCAGACAGTGGGGCTAGGCCTGAAGCTGGAGTCATCCAGACCCTTCTTACTTAATGTGCAGTTCTGAAGTACTGAGGTCCTACTTCAGTACTGCTTCAATTGATCTTCCAGGGATGAGGTATACAGGATCTCTTCATGTCAGCTATTGTACTTCTTGCAGGTGTTGGGTTGTCATTAATGCAGGCTACCCAATCATAACTAGTTACAATAATGTTATTGCAACTATCATCAACATTCCCCTAACCAGTATGGCATACATGAGTATTGCATGAGTATATAAGAGAAGAAATTGAGACCACCATAGATATGTAGGTTCTAAAAAAAAAAGGATTTATTAAAATAGAATTGCAGCTTAAAATATCGCAGGGGGAAGCAAAACCAAACATCCTATCTTCACACAGACTGAATTAAGACAAATTCTTCCCTGATCCCTTTGTTGAAAATGACGATCACGCGAGCACTTGGAAAAACTAAGACTATCAAAAATAATAAGAAAGTAAGTAAGTAAGTAAGTAAGTAGTAAGACAAAATGACAAAATCCAAAACAGATACCGTTTTATGTATAACACACGAAAACACAGTGCACAAAGTGCAACATTAAACCTGCAGCTAAACCTGTGTAAAAAGCTGAAAAATATAAAAGATGCAAAACGGTTGCTATAAACTTACCACAGGAACTTGAATGAAATAAATACAGGCTATAAAGCAGTAACAGGAACTTGGCTGAAATGAAAAAAACAAAATTAACAACAGACAACATTAAAAATAACTGCTATTAAACCTGTGGAAAACGGATTAAGGGAAAGCAGAAAAATACAAGGGAAGCCAAACAGTTGAACCCCCCCCAGTATCCTGTAATCCCCAGTGTTCCTCGGGTGTGAAAACACTGTCTGCCACACGTCTGCACGACTAGATGACCTAAAGAAGCTCGGAATCACAAATAGATATTTGCAAATAGATCTTTTTGGGCTGGCTGCCCGGAGGGTGGAGTGCCACATATAGGTGTCAAGAAGTTGTACCCTTCATCACGTGTCATGTAAAAAGGACAGGGGACATGTTGAGGTACTGTTATTCTGCATGGCCCTGGCCCACCTCCAACCCATGATGGCTGCGTTGTAAGTGATGGGGCACTTACCTGTCCCTCTCTCCCCTGGCGTTGATGTGACGGAGTGTGGGGGGGGACTGGGATCCATCTGCAAGAAAAGTAACCAAGTGACTCACACAAAGTCTATTGCCTGTCCATAAAGGGTGATAATTACAACAACACATGCTATTAAAAGTAATACAAGTACTATGGTCATTCATTTATAAAATCTAAATTGAAGAGAATAAATAAGAAAGAAAGAAATGTTAAATATATGTTGATATGGTATGTGGTAGTCCTGGATATACAACCCAGTCTCACGGCAGTTTGTGAAATAGTCACAAAATAGTCCTAATCTATTGATTTGTGTACATGGACGCGAATCTCCCTTTTTTTTTCGTGACACTCAGCATGACTTTCATTATAACCCAAACCCTAACCCTAATCCTAACCCTAACCCCTAACAATGATATCGTAGGGTTAGGATATCATTAAAAGAGAACTGGCCCTTGGGTAGCTTTAGCTGGTGTCTTCACCAAGAGGCTCATGGGTACTGTAGTGTTTACTGTAAAAATGTGGTGCAGAAATACATTAGTTTAAAAGTCGTGCTGAGTGTCACGAAAAAAAAGGGAAATTCGTGTCCATGTACACTAATCAATAGATTACATTTCATGACTATTTCACAAACTGCCATGAGACTGTGTTGGGATATAGGTCAAATAATGATATCGCTTATACTGTTATTCTGTGAATACCTTATTATATCAATATGAGTCAACTTACGTTTGATGCTACTATAAAAGGTTGAGGCAAATAGAATTGGCTGACAACCCAAAACATTGCAAAACATTGCACCATAGATCTACGAGATAGCTATAAGAACTTGACTTTAATTATTCCCTATGGTATGTGTGTGTCCTAAATGACACACACATACCATGTCATGCACTTTGGGTGTAAAGCAATCACATTTATTACTTCCTCTATGGAGTGTCAGCCTTCATATTTCATCATAAGTGCAGAAAACATTGGTGTAATCACTGTAACAGGTATAAGTAACATTCTCATAACCAACCAATACACACAATATGTAAGGAAGGGAATAATATAGTTCATATTCATGTTCTTTACCTCCATGATTTGGATGTCACAAAGAATTGTACTGGCCTTAGAGTCCATCATCATGTAAGTACCAGGCTTGATAGTGACCTGAAAACACATTATCACGGCCTGCTGCCACAAATGTATAATACATGCAAAAAAAGTTGTCTTTGTCGAACTGACAGAAAATAACAAAAGCAATGATTTCCAGAACTACAGTGTGAATGAAATGTAGAGATTATTATTTTGCCAAGAATAAGATGTAATTTCAACAGGATTAGTAGGTTACCTGGTGCATCAGCTCTCATGTCCCCACAAAGCACCACCTCCTCACTGATGTTGGTGGTCTGCATTACACCTGTCTGCTCCCTGTCCACTGCCAGCTGAAGAAACCTGTTTGGGTATTTGTGGTCAATGGATGTGCTCATGCCCAGCATATCGCAGGCCTTCAGGGACTAAAGGTGGAGATTGTATATTCAGCAATGGCCATAGCAATGTGCAAGATCGATTCCCTGACTTGTGGCGTGTGAGATTTGAAGGTAATTTTTTGTTAATAGGTTGCCTACATTGGTGAGATGATAGAGGAATACAGTCCAAATGATTTAGCCCTACCTTCTGGACCTTCAGAAAGGATGATCCAGTGAAGAGCACAGCCTGAACGTCTGAAGGTACCCAGCAGAGACATCTTTGACAAACAGCTGGCTGCTCCACTTGAGACGGTCATTGCAGTAAAGGCAGTCCTAGTCAACACAGAGAAGAGTTCCCACAGTCCTGGTGGTGACCACATAACTCCTGGTGCAAACAGGGCAATGCTGGAGCAGCTGGCATCATTACCTTCTCCATGGATGGTAGTACAATGGGTGCCCTGAGGGGAAGACTTCCACATAATGGTAGCATAACAAGCAAAAATAAAAGTATTCTGCTGTTAGCCGTCAGGTGGGGTGGCGTCCAGTCATGGTCTCAACCAAGTCATGTTCAAAAGCGCATGAGCACAAGCACATCTATTACAATTTGGGCAGAAGACCCTCACAAAGAAAGGAAGCAGCAGCATTAAAGTGACCTATTTCTTTGAAACTTTTGGAATTGGTAAGAGGCTTGATGCTGGGCCTGCATGGCTGTGGATAGGCTCTGGGGACCGTGAATTGCATCACAATGACACCCAGCACAGCTCACAGCTCATAACAGCCTCTCGCTGTGTAGCCTGCTACCAGCAAACAGTTCACCTTCCGTCTCTACACTCGCCTCTACCTCGGCTCTGCAGGAGTCAGGCCGTCCACCGCATCCTAATTGCACCTCATGGGTCGGCGAGGCTGTCTGGGGGAACGGGAGCAGCACACCCTGGCAGCTTGGGGCTCTCTGTCCTCTGGCAGGCCAGACACCCACTGCAGCTTTGTCATCCTTAGAAAGGATGCAGTGTGAATGCAGACGGGATGGAAATACACACATAGAGATATGTACCATTGTTGAAGTACCTTTTGACTGTAACCCCCACAGGTCACTTTCCACTACTGCACTTTATAACATCCTCTGTGTATAGTTCTGCTGTTTTATTTTGTACAATACATTGTGCTGTTTATTTTATTACACTTGTATTGTTTCACAAAATATTTTATATATTTGACATATTTTGAATCCTGTGCCGAGCCTGTTGCCTGCAACGAAATTTTGTTTGACATACACTGGTTGTTGTATACTGAAAGACTAATGTCTATAAGTCTATAAGTCTATAATACCCAGTGTTTAAATAATGAAGAACAAATGGGAAAGTCATTCATTTATAGTCTATGAATGTTCTCATTCATCCAGGTCATGTTTATTCCGGCCAACAGTTAAATCGAACGCAACTGGACTTAGATTTGTCTGTGAAGACGTTTCGCCTCTTATCCAAGCGGCTTCATCAGTTCGTAACGCATCAGTCTGACTAGTCCGCACTAGTCTGACAGACAGTGGAGTTAGACCCAGGTATTTAACCTCAGTGGAAGTGTCCACCCACCAAAACTCCTAAAACAATAGATCATTCGTGTAGTTTCACCTGACCATTGTTTGGGGCCTGTGAGTCATCTTGGTGGAAGATGATCATTAGGGGTGGGTGGGGCCACTGGAGAACGACAGTCGTTAGGTATGATGTGCAGTTACCAGTGAACGACAGTCATTCTGTTCCATAGAGCCACTTGAGGTTCAGTGACTTACAACATCGCTAAGTATGTAGCCAACATCTTAGCTCCTCTGGTTGGTAACACACCACATCACATCCAAAACTCTCAGGAGTTTGTGGACAAAGTCCGGGGTCTAAGACTAGATCCAAACGAAACCATGGTGTCATACGATGTAACATCCTTATTCACCTGCATTCCAACCATGGAGGCAGTGGAAACTGTGAGGCATCGGTTAAAACAGGATCCAACCCTACAGGTTAGAACTAACCTCAACCCAGACCAGATCTGTCAGTTACTGGAGCTGTGCCTGAACAATCCATTATCGTGACCGCTTATCCTCTACGAGGGTCGCGGGGGGGCTGGAGCCAATCCCAGCTGCAACGGGCGAGAGGCGGGGTACACCCTGGACAGGTCGCCAGCCTATCACAGGGCTAACATATATAGACAAACAACCATTCACACTCACATACACACCTATGGTCAATTTAGAGACACCAATTAACCTAATCCCCAACCTGCATGTTTTTGGTCTGTGGGAGGAAGCCGGAGTACCCGGAGAGAACCCACACAAGCACGGGGAGAACATGCAAACTCCACACAGAAAGGTCCCGGGTCCCAGGTGGATTCGAACCCAGAACCCTCTTGCTGTGAGGCGACAGTGCTAACCACTGCACCACCGTGCTGCCCTTGTGGCGAACTTATACATGGAAATGTTCGAACAAAAGGCTTTAAAATCCTACAAAGGAACATCACCTAGCCATTGGTTCCGGTATGTGGATAACACATGGGTTAAAATCAGAACCCAAGAACTTCAGGCATTTACTGAACACATTAATTCAGTGGACGTAAACATCAAGTTCACCAGAGAAGATGCCAAAGGTAACCACTTACCTTTTTTGGACTGCGATGTACACTTTGGTGATGACAGGAGCCTCCACATTGGGGTATACAGGAAACCCACTCACACAGATCAGTACCTTCTCTTTGATTCCCATCACCCGCTGGAGCACAAATTGGGAGTTCAGAACCTTGCAACACAGGGCGGATAATATACCAACCACCACTCAAGCCCAAGCAAAAGAACACAAACATCTAAAGGGTTCTTTGAGAACTTGTGGCTATCCGGGTTGGACCCTCAACAAGACAACATGCCGAAAGAATAAAAACTTGGAGGGTGAAGAGAAAAAGAACCAACGCAGAAACATAGTGATACCCTATGTGTCCGGAGTATCTGAAAAACTCAGGAGGATTTTCAACAAACACGAAATCCCTGTCCACTTCAAACCCAGCAATACTCTCAGGCAGAAACTGGTACACCCGAAAGACAGAATACCACACTCACAAAAGAGTAATTTGGTTTATGCAGTCCAATGCAGTGAGGAATGTAAGGACTCTTACATTGGTGAAACTAAACAACCTCTAAACAAGCGCATGGCCCAACACAGAAGGGAAAACTCCTCAGGTCCAGTATCAGCTGTCTATTTACACCTAAAGGAAAAGGCTCACTCCTTTGAGGACAGCAATATCAAAATCCTGGACAGAGAGGACAGATGGTTTGAAAGAGGGGTAAAAGAAGCCATCTATGTCAAAGTGGAAAAGCCATCACTCAACAGGGGAGGGGGTCTGAGACATCAGTTATCCCCCATCTATAATGCTGCACTTTCAGCCATTCCCAGGAGGCTGAACAACAAAGACTGCCCAAAACGGCTCAAGTGGCTCTATGGAACAGAACGACTGTCGTTCACTGGTAACTGCACATCATACCTAACGACTGTCGTTCTCCAGTGGCCCCACCCACCCCTAATGATCATCTTCCACCAAGATGACTCACAGGCCCCAAACAATGGTCAGGTGAAACTACACGAATGATCTATTGTTTTAGGAGTTTTGGTGGGTGGACACTTCCACTGAGGTTAAATACCTGGGTCTAACTCCACTGTCTGTCAGACTAGTGTGGACTAGTCAGACTGATGCGTTACGAACTGATGAAGCCGCTTGGATAAGAGGCGAAACGTCTTCACAGACAAATCTATGTCCAGTTGCGTTCGATTTAACTGTTGGCCGGATTCATTAATTTATAGGAAGACAAAATACAAACCAGTTGTGACATTCTTGTCAAGTGACATTCGCTAACAAAAACATGAGAGGCGTTCTCTGTTGTGGGCCAGAATCACGGCAGCATCAGAAACAGGAACACTGCTGGCATAACAGGTCCGATGAAGGCACCGTGACGTCACTAACAGGATGTCACTAACAGGATGACACCTGTGTGGTGTTCTGCTCTGCACCTGAGCACACTGGAACGTTTACACACTGGATGGAGGAGACTCGCAAAAAACATGGGATTTGACTCCTTTTTTTTCTCTAAATGACTAACCAGTGACAAAACACCATAGATGACTACGTTGATGGTGGTGGTATAAAAAACCAAACCGTTTTGGGTTTGTCGGTTGGTTTCCCGTCAGAACAAAACAGCACCAATCCCTGAACGACCTCGGCCGTGTCACATCAGCAGTGTCTGGAACTGTTTCAACACACTAGAGCATTGGTTACCAAACGCTGTGCCGCGGCACACTGGTGTGCCGTGAGGCAAGTCCGGGTGTGCCGTGGGATTTTGTGACAACCATACATTATTATTGCAATATACAACTTCACAAAAATCATTATTTTTTTATTTACTATATCAGTACTTTGTATGCACTCCTTTAATAATACAGAGGCAAACAATTCTTTAATTCTTGCCTCATTTTTAGTTTTGTGACCTGTCTGGTTTAAATGGGTGTGTTGCTGCTTTGATGAAGCCTAATTTGATAAAAGTTTCAAATGAATTTTGGAATATTCTGTTAATAAATATTTCCTGAGTAGCCTAAAATTAGTCTTTGTCACATTTTATTTTGCATTAGTAAATAATTATGGACATTTACAGATATTTTACATGATATGAGTGATAACACGTGTTATAAAGGCTATTTTGCACAATAGGTGTGCCTTGAGATTTTTGCTTGTCCTTTGGTGTGCCTTGGGCACAAAAAGTTTGGGAACCACTGAACTAGACCATCAGGTGTGCTGCAAGCTGTGTCTTTCAAAACTTAAAGGGCCCCTGTTCCCCCGCCAGGTGTGAGTGTGATTAGCCATGAGCAGTCGACTCAAACTCTGCCCTGCGGCTGTGTGACATCACACCTGGTGGTCAGAGAGGGGCCTCGCTAAATGAAGCCCTTCACCCAGCACTATGCAGAATCATGTGCTGTTGAAGCCAGAAGACTGTCACTGGATGGAAAGGACCAGCTGCTGCAGCCTGAGAGGACAGCCTTCACACAGCAATCAGGCTGTGATGTCGCCCACCTACAGAAGATCAGCCAGCTCTCCACTGTGTTGATCACCAAGGACATGCTCTCGCTATGTCTTATAGAGCAAGTGGGCTCTGGTGCTCTGAGGTCAGTGGTGGAGCAGAAACACCACAGAGACCAGACAAAAGGAGGAGAAATGCACCGAGGCCAACCAGGCTGAACTGGGGGTGGCCGAGACCAGGGTTGGACTGATGTAACATTTTGTCAAACCGGTTTGATTAGACTGCGAATATCATTCTACCAGATTGCACACGCCCGTACACAATGCACGTGGACGGAAACATAATGAGTTATGCGTGCCTGGGACAAACAAGACGATTATTCAGATTTTGAAAACTTTTAAGAACCCACACCTAAAGATAGGTGACAGTAAATGTAACTGTTTTGGTCTGTTTTGTACATGTATAAGTGTGTGGAAGTCAACAATTCTGCCAACATAGCACACGTCATATTCCAAGTCCATCCCCCAACAATCTAGTCCCGATTCTTATATCCTTAACTGACACAAATCACAATATCAATCTCGCTAACAAATTATTTCTGCTGGCCACACCCCCTTTTTGGGGAGGACCACTATCTGGACAGTGCTGTGGAGAAAGTGGAACGCTCCTTCAGCAAGTCCTGCAGGTCCTCCACCTCCAGTGGTGGAGACATGAGCAGTGGCTCAAGGACTGTCCTGGCCAAGACATTCTGGGGATATCCAAGACATCTGTGCCCCCTGCCTGCGGACTGGCCCCAGACCGTGAGGAGACGCTTGTTTTCCTCAATAAGAATGCATAAGCAAATAGCGTTAGTTTTATTTGATGAGTTCATTTTGTTTTATTTTAGTCGCCCTACTTAGACTACTACTTCAGGAGGGCAGAATTGTCCAGAACTGGCAGCGCTTCTTGCATCAGTGAGGACTTGGTTAGAGGCTGGAAGTGCTTGAGGAAGATCTAGTAAACTAGTTCTATGACACTACTGTAATAATGTAATTAGGGAAATACTACATAATTACATTGTGGAAATGTATTGTAATTTGTAAAATATGCTTTTTCATGCAGATAGGTTCAGATAATACGCAACATTTTCTGAATTTATGAAACTGTTGAAGTCTTAATTATAGCAAGCAACATGACAAATTGCCTTTAATTGAGTTAATCATACCATTCACCCCACGCCGCCAGAGTATTTGCCAGAGACAGACAATTATTCTCCGTATGATAATATTTGTCAGTATATAACAGCAACATAATTACAATGTGGTGGAGGTTTGTATATTCAGCCAGTCACCTTGTTAGGGAAGGGCAGTTGAGAGTTGAGGCGCGACAGTAGCTCAGTGGGTAGAGCGGGTGGACAGACTAACCATAGGGTCAGCGGTTCGATCCCCTTGATCCCCCCTCCTCCTCCAACTGTCCACATGTCGAACCCCACAAATGTACTGATTGTAGGTCGCTTTAGACAAATGGGTCCGCTAAATGCTCCCTTTATATATTATTGTGGGGTCTCATCAGTCATGTAGAGATATGTTACCCCCACGGCCACCGTTTAGAAACCATGATCCTAATTCAGTTTGGCTGGTTTTGTCCCATGGTGACGCAGAGCATCCCTATAATGTCTCCACCATGGAGCCTGCTGGGTCAGCTCAGTGGACAGTTTAGTGTTGGTCAGTGTTTATCTTGTTAGGTCCTAGAGCGCCACAGCGTTTTCACCTGATGTATCTGTGGGATCGTAACCTGAATAAAGAAAATCTATCAGGCGCTTCGTCCTCTGGTGTCCCAAACACACGTTGTAACAGCAGCGTCACTCCAGCCCATCTGATGAGGTAGGACTAGAACACTTTCTCCTCCACCCCTCACACACACACACACACACACACACACACACACACACACACACACACACATACACACACACACACACACACACACACACACTCATCTGTTTTCAGTTCAGTTCAAGTATCAGTTTAAAGCTCATCTGCTCTATTTTCGTCTTTCCTTTGTGTTGTCTGTTATTTCTACTTTGAGAGATTTCACCACATGAAATTCATGAACCCATAAACAGACAATCCAAATAGGTCTTGCTTTATTAACAATAAGTAACAAATGTATATAATAAGGCAAATACCAAATACGCAATACGACATTAACAAAAAAAAAAGAAAAAAATAAATAAATTGTTGTTTTTTTTAAAAACAAAAATGATAACATATGATAAGACAACATGTAAACTCAAAAGTTGCTGGCAAATGAACATGTACCAAGTATTCACAATCCCCTCCATGATGTTTTGATAAAATAGGGCACAAAAATAGCACGGATAGATTTGTAGTAAAAAGACAAGAGTGGTTTCATGGAGACAAGTCCATAGGACAATATGACATCATCTGTCCGAACACCTGCGCTCTGTCGAGAGGAGCCACTCCACTGCTCTCCACACAAACCAAGCACCACAACATAATGTACAGAAAAGTGCAAAAAACAACAGAAACGACCTATTAGACAAGAACATTCTTTTCCTCATTTTCAACCAATGCCACTGAATTATTAACCCTGGCACTTGGTTTTTTAAAACATTGTACAGTAACAGTACAGTATAGCAGGGGAGAAGGGGAACACTATGTACTTTGGTACCTAAATCCACTATTGGCAAGTTATCTAAGTACAGTTAAGTCAGCTTAATCTAGAACACACACTATAAGATAAATAGAGGCTTAGAAAAATGCGTAGTTCCCCCGAACATAACAGGTCAAGCAGCCGCGCGTTCCTGCACTGCCTCTGTGCGCATCACCTCGCAGTGGGACTCACAGACCAGTCCCTCTGGGTGAGATGAACGACTCTACACTGGGTACAAACTGGCATTCAAAGAAAATAAAATACGCTACCAGAAGAACTTGGTGTTCAACAATGATGAAGTGATGCTCCATCAAAAAAAGCATATTTGATCTCTGAAAGCTGCCCCTGTGTTGTGTGGGTTCTTATAAATGTCTGCACTTAAAACCGGACCTTCCCGCAGAGTTCTGTGGCTCAGTGCTGGAGCACCGCAGCGCTCATACAGAGAGAGAGTTACACTGTAGAAAAAAACCTCTGAAGATATTGCTGAATTCAGATTCATTGTCAGTCAATGCATTAAAAGCTAATGTTAAGGTTTGTTAAACAGTATCTAAATATTAGAAGGAGTTCTGTTGAAACGTCACATTCCCCACTGGCCCTTTCAAAGTAAAAAAACAGTACAAAGAGGAACCAAAATCCAATGGGAGGTGATGTGACACTTCTGGGATGTACCGTGGGTGAGACTGAAGGGCACTGATTATCAAAATGCTGTCATCTGGGTCGCATACACTAAGAAATCTGCCATAATAAGAACTTCATTGACAAATCTATCGAGATGAGCCTTCAGTCTTTCTTGAATATTTGTACATCTGAAGAGAACTAATTTACAGAAAGAAAGTGCCATTTTCAACTACAAATTCTTGACGCGTCGGCACGACGACAGGCGTACAACATGGAGGGAATAGAAAAGAAAACATAATTCACAAATGTTTCTGTGTTACTTCTTGTTAGCTTTGGTAGGTGACACACGTGAACAAATTAGAC
Organism: Urophycis tenuis; assembly: GCA_036785325.1. NCBI lineage: Eukaryota > Metazoa > Chordata > Actinopteri > Gadiformes > Phycidae > Urophycis > Urophycis tenuis. The sequence continues at coordinate 214,411 of JAXIVH010000161.1, forward strand.
CATAGATCATTAGTTTCCTGAAGGTCGTTTCCTTCTTACAAATCCGTCGTAGTAAAAAAAACAAAATGACACTAATGTCCAGAGAGGACCTTTTGCATTCACTTCTGTACATGCTACTAGGGGGGGGGGACAGAGTCAGCTCTCTCCTTCAGAGTTCAGGGGACAGAAGGGGAGCACAGGGACTGGGCTCCGTGGAAACTACAGCCCACTTCACAAAGTCTGCAGGAGATGGACGGATGAGTTGCGAGTAGCGAGGATAATTCTATTTAATATATATACATTTATATATATATACTGTATATATATATAAGTGAAATGTGTGGCTGAAAGAACCATTTGTGAATGACATCCGTATGGCTCTGACGTCACCGGAGCATTGTCAGAGTATATATAGCATGTCTGGTCTGGAATATGTTTGGCTTAGTATCTCATTGGGCACTTGTTGAGGCAGCAAGAATATACATCATTGTTTTTTTTTTTTTTTACTGCAGACCGCTGATAAAACACAAAACATACTGAATACTATTTTTTTTGGGAGCAACGTTGAAGAGTATCTCACACTGCAGTTTGAGTCCGATGTCATCATGCGGTGTGTGTGTGTGTGTGTGTATGTCTGTGTGTGTGTCTGTGTGTGTGTTTGCGTGTGTGTGTGCGTGTGTGTGTTTGTGCATGTGTGTGTGTGTATGTGTGTGTGTGTGTGTGAGTGTGTGTGTGTCTGTGTGTGTGTGCGTGTGTGTGTGTGCGTGTGTGTGTCTGTGTGTGTGTGCGTGTGTGTGCGTGTGTGTCTGTGTATGTGTGTGCGTGTGTGTGCGTGTGTGTGTCTGTGTATGTGTGTGCGTGCGGTGGTGCGGTGAGGATCGACTGAGGTCATTGAGGGTGTGCTTTAAGGCAAGTTGTGTGTACGTCTGGTCCAGACACGTGAAGCAAACACAGGAGAGAGAAACGTGGCAGAGCGTTCAGAGGAGACCGCGGGAACACGCGCCGCGCTGTGGGTCAGCAGAGGTGTCTGCCGCCATACGGTCAGGCATTCAGTTGGCCAGTAAGCACATATGAAAGGGGGTTGTAGGTGGATGTATAGGTGTGTGTGTGTGTGTGTCGATCCAGTCACCATCCTGTATGAAGCTGGTGTAATCCACTGAGCTCGGGGGCTCTACTACCACAATGGTCCAACCATTCAGTCGGGGCCTAAGTCTGAGATCATTCTTATGTAAATGTTATGTGATGGATCCATGATTTCATCCACTTGAAGGTCCAGTGTGTAGAATATAGTAGCAACTAGTGGTGAGGTTGAACTGAAACACCCCCCCCCCCCCCCCCCCTATTGCCCTGCATTGTGTACGGTGCCAGGGGGTATTTACGTTTTGCAGAGAAGGGACATTCATTTTAACCGTACCGAGGTCGATTTTTGACAGCTCAAGCCTGCAAATGAATCAGTTTAACCGATCAAATTTGGGTATCTTCATAGTCACCATGGTCACACTCGCCATGCTGTAGGACATGGCGGAGGAAACCGGTGTTTCTCAACACAGTCCTCTTATTGCATCCGTAGTGGTAAACTACATTCAGAGACGTGGATGTGATGAAGACACACGCCCACTTATCATGATCCCCCTCGCAGACGCAAAACTAACATTCGCTCTGCTATTTTAGACTTGGATTAAAAAATGTAACTCCAATTAACTCCTCTAATGTCCGTGTCAGAGAGTGGTTATGGCTTCTCAGACACACAGACGCCACGCTCACTCTCAGCCAGGGAAAATACAACAACTGTTACTTTCGCGGGATTATGCGCTAATCAAAACATATGAATGCTAGACTCCATTCCTGCCAGGTCCGTTCCACTAGATCCCACCATCATCCTACAGACTGCACCTCCTCATGGCAGCGCTACGCTCACCGCCCACTCTGCTGCCGGGCGTCACAGGGGGAGCCCTTGTCGTCTCCCTCGGTCGCCATGGTGACGGCTCACTTCTGAGCGATGGCCTCCTCCCCGCTGGGCCGGATGCGTCCGAACGGCGGCGCCCCCACGCCGGCCCCCATGGCGCCGACGGCGGCCAGCCCCCGGGCCGGGTCGTGCTGGGACCCCCCGGACCCCGCCGCCGGGGCCTTGGCAGGGGCCGCCGACCCACCGGGCGCCGCCATGATCTCCGGCAGGGAGCCCTGGACGGGGGGGTGTGGCCCGGCGCCAGTGGGCGGGGCCACGGGTTTGGCGGTCAGGGGTTTGGAGGCGGCCGTGGGGCTGGGCAGCCCCAGGCTGGCCAGGGCGTCCAGACTGCCGTCTGGGTCCACCATCAGGTCTATCACTGTGACAGAGAGGGAGGGAGAGAGAGAGAGAGACAGAGAGAGAGAGAGAGAGAGAGAGAGAGAGAGAGAGAGAGAGGGAGAGAGAGAGAGACACACAGAGAGAGAGAGAGAGACAGAGAGAGAGAGAGAGAGAGAGAGAGAGAGAGAGAGAGAGAGAGAGAGAAATGAGCTATGTTTTATGTGTGTGTGTGTGTGTGTGTGTGTGTGTGTGTTTGCCTTTTATATCTGGGTACCTTGAAGCTGTTTCTCCACACGTTTCAGCTCCAGCAGAATGGAGGAGAACTCCTGCACAGAACCAGAGATAAGACCAACAATCAATGACTGCTTTAAACCATTTCCCCCTGCATGAATAATGAATTACTTTCATTTCAGCCATGCTCTCTGGACAGCTTCTCACCTTATTGGCTGTTTTCAGGTGTGGGATATCACTCTCAGATCTCAGCTTGCTCTCAATTTCCTCCCAATTCCTCTCCTTATCCTTAAATAATATTCTGGTGGGAAATGAACAGACAGCAAAATGTCACAATGGCTTCATTTCATAAAAACAAATATTTGTATTGACATTCTAAGATGTCTTCTAAAAGCTAGGCCTATGGGATGGATCTTTATTTCTTAAAGAGAATGGTCAGGCTGATCTGTCACAGTAATAGCTGAAAGTCCAAATAAGATAATATCAAATATGTAACAAATATAGGGAAACAACCAACTCAGCCCTTCGCCTAGTGCTCAAAAGTAGTTATGTAGCCCGCAATATAATTCAGTACAAGTGTGCCAATACGACTGCTGGAAGAGGACATGTGTGAAGGATATACACCTGATTTTGCCTGCGGTCTTGTCCACAGACTGCCTGATCTTGGAGGAGAGCTGGGTCACAGACGTGAGGAGAAGGCTGTCCAGAACAGCCTGCAGAGACACGACACCACAGCCAGCTGGATCACACTGGAGCCCCACCGCAACATACTTCCCATCCAACACAACTTGTTCTCAGCCTAAGTCGTAAGTCACTATGAGCTTCTGCTAGGACAAGTGATCACACATCCGTCAATGTGACGTATTGTGGAGTGCTACATTCTGGATTAGCATGTGTTCTTCATCCTCACAAGGAGGTGCTCGCCCCACTGGCCTATGTGACGTCTCCAATGTCCCAGGATGGAGACAGGAGTAGGCTAACCCTGGTGTCCTGGTGGCCCAATTCCTAACCTGGTTCTTGTACCAACCTGACACTTAATCATTCTGTGGTCTCTGGTTAGATAGATTATTATTAGATCATATTCAACTTTGGTCCTTCTCAGTATTTTTAGATATGGGAACAAAATGCATTTTACCCATCCTATGCTACATAGGAGCAGCAGCACTGCTATGTTAAGCACCCGGGGAGCAAGTTGGGGTTCAGTGTCATGCTCAAGGACACTTCAACATGCGGACAGTTGGAGGAGGAGGGGATTCAAACCGCCGACCCTACGGTTGGTGGACGACCCGCTCTGTCCACCCTCTCTACCCACTGAGCTACATGTGCCCATAGTTTCATTGCCTTAACCCTCCACCCTCCTGAGATGCCCACCATTCTTACAGGGTAAAGGGGCTTACAATCTGTACGTGTGTGGGGTTCGACATGTGGACAGTTGGAGGAGGGGGATCGAGGGGATCGAACCGCCGACCCTACAGTTAGTGGACGACCTGCTCTGTTCACCCGCTCCACCCACTGAGCTACTGCCGCCCCAGTCTTCTTATCTGCCTTTCCTTCTATTCTTTCCAATTCTCTCCCATCACTCTGTCTCTCTCTCTCTCTCTCTGTCTGTCTATCTCTCTCTCTCCTCTTTTCAGTTCTGTCCAATACATTCTCCTCCCTCCTGCCCTCTCTCTCTCTCTCTCTCTCTCTCTCTCTCTCTCTCTCTCTCTCTCTCTCTCTGTCTCTCTCTCACCTCCTCTCTGTTCCAGGTGCGTCTCCGCAGGGCTCTGGGCTCCAGGGTGTCAGGGGCGCGGGGCCGGAGCTCCACTGCCTTGCCGTTGACCTCGGGAGCCTTGGTGGTGGTGATGACCGGGGGGATCTTCCTGAAGTTGAGGCTCTCGTCAAACACGCGGTCCACCAGCTGCGGGCAGCGGCACACAGGAGGCGGAGCGAAGGGATTGAAATGTAAAGACAACGTTTTGTTCACAATGTAAGCAGTGAATGAGCGAGAGGGATGCTAGCGATGTCCTGTGCATGGTGAGATGTTAACGTTAAGTAAGCTTTAGTCCTTAAAGAAATGCACAGCGAGGGCAAGCTCCGCCCTCGCTCCCAACTCAGGGCAAGGGGGGCGGAGTCTGCCATCGTTTCAGCCAGAGGCGTAGCCACGGGCGGGGCCTGGACGGACCTAGGCCCGCCTACTTGTCAGTCTCGCCCTGGCCAATCAGAGGGCTTTCCTTCGTTTACGTTCACCAAACGTACGTTCAATCAAATTGGCTTTGCCCGACCCGTTTTTTTTTTGTTTGTTTGTTTCTGTGCCCACCCATTTGAACATCTCTTGGCTACGCCACTGCTTTCAGAGCCACTGCAGTGTCAATGAGGGGGGGGGGACAATGAGGCACCAACACGAGTGAGGCACGGCGAACGATGAGGCACGGCAGTACGGTACGCTAGTGGAAGAGAAAGAGTCCGGGCACCTTCCTCATGCTCTCCTGGGCGGCGGGGGGCTGCGGGGCCCGCGGGGGGCCTACCTCTTCGCGCGTGTCGATGGCGGAGCCCGGCGTGGTGGCGGCCGTGCTGGCCGTGGTGCTGGGCGCCGTGCCTGACGAGCTGACCGAGTCGATCTCGCCGGCCACGTCGTGGATCTCCCGCGCCAGGATGGCCAGGTCTTTGGCCAGGTCCTGGCTGATCCTGCGCACACAGGGGAATAACCTGTTAACAGGCACAAGGGACCTCATCAGCAACAGGGACAGCAACATGCATTTATGTACGTATATATGAATATATGTATATATGAATTCTATACAAACACATCATAGGTAACAACAAAATACATATTATAGGCCAAACAGTGTAGAGTAGCCTACTTTAAATATTTAAATATTAAATATTATAAATGATAAGATGACATTCTGTAAGCTTAACTACTTTTTTCCTCCCTACCTCAGAAAATCTGAGGCAGGGGGTATCTTAATTCTCAAGAATCTTAAACAGAGTAATCAAATATATAATAGTATTTATAAACAAAGTCCCATTAGCATCTGGAACCCAAATAATCCCCATCACTCATAACCACTAGTCAACTGATGAAATGGCTCCAGTAGGGCCAGCCGTACCGGGCGATCTCCTCGCTGTGGGCCGTCCAGTCCCTGATGTACTCGTCCTGCTCTCTCATGCGGTGCTTCATCACCACGCCCCCAGGACTGGACACCAGGCCGGCCCCGCCGCTGCCGCCGCCGCCGCCGCTGGGGGCGGGGCCGGCGGACGCCAGCCTGGAGGCGGAGCTCCGATGCAGCACGGGGTGGTGGGGCCGCAGGTGGGGCCGCCCTCCGTGCTTGGGGTTGGAGTTGCGGTTGGAGCCAAACTCCTCCTCCGAGGTGGAGGCGTACTCGGGGGGCAGGCGTCTCCACCTGCTGCTGCTGGACACTGTGGGGGTGGGGGCGGGGGTGGAGGGGGGGACAGCAGACATCAGTCACTTATTGCTCATCATCCAATCAATGCTAGCCGTTTGTGTGTGATTATTAACGAGGCCAGTGGTAACGAGCTGTGTCAGATGTGATAATTAAATCACCAGGCACAGATCACTGGCACACATGGTGCACAGACAAAAAAAACAAACAAAAAAAACGCTCTTCCCACCTAAATTTATGCTTATATGCAGTTTTTTAAATGCACAAAAACCCGCAAGAAATATGCAATGTACTCCTTTCGCATTGCTAGAAGACGAGTACACCTTGTGGGTCAATTTCTGGTATGGCCCCACCGTAAAACAGGGCTAGTCACTGGTCTAGTCTTTTTTATATGCTACTTATTCAGTCTCTCTTTCAAACGGCACTCATTTGGATTTCGATATGTCCCTGGATATTGCAGTGTGTCTCCCAGTGCCAGCAGCCTGTCTGCTTATTCCTTCTGTCCCTCGAATCAGGGGAGACTCTCTCCCCTCGCTGTCTCGCCAGTGTGGCGTCTCACACAACAGGGGGAACAAAATGGCCGCCGCGTGTTGTTGCTGTCTATTACACGTCAACACCTGGCCGTTCAACACGCGTCACGGCATCGCGCCAAAACATGTGTGAAACGTGTTCCCCTGGTGTCATGTCTCCAGCACTGACGAGCGACGCTAGAGACGAGTCATTTATTTAATCTTTTTATTTATTTAATCAATGCCGATTGAAACCCTTCCCCCTTAACGACACCAGCCAGATTTCAGTGGGTGTTTGAGGGTTTTTATGTCCAGTGGGAAAGGGGCTTATGTAAAAAAAGAGATTGGTTTACAGCAATCAAAATATTTTGTCATTTTTCAAGCAGTAAGTTATTTACAAGATGAAATCTCCGTCTCTGGGCCTAGTTTGGTAAATCCGATTTCACCACAAACCATTAAACAAACGTTTCAATACAAGTTTTTTTCTTTGCCACATGATTGCTTTAGCTACAAGCCAAACCAGTTAGAGGCCAACGCAACATAGTTACACATCAATCTGATGGAAGCATTCTACCTCTACAAACAGAAAGAGGCAGACGGGACGAGGACAAAATGATAAACATAAACACACCAAAAAAAGATGTAGTTTGTTACACAACACAATTTGTACTCTAAAGGATCAGCGGCAGCAAATGATGAAGGCACACTTAACACAAGCCAGTTAATAAACCTGCCAACTAAAAGCAGATTCCAAGCCATTCAAGTCAATGGCCAACGACAGCGAGCCAGGAAACGCTTTCCAAACGGGATCACGTGGTTATCGTGTTAATGTCAGCCTGCATCACGACGACACGAGACCATGCTCTGCTCTGGTGGCGTACTCTGAACACTGTCGCCTGCCGTCACAGAATGACTGATGCTCCAAACAGTTAATAGTATTACGGTTAAGAACGTTTGTGTCATCATTGGATTATAGCGATGGATGAAATCAAAACACACCAACAAGCACCAGGGCTGGGTCACTATGCAGCCGCTGACCTTTCCAAATGTCAGCGGAGAAATGTGCAATATACGACTCACAAACAACGGCTCAGTTGTTTTGTCTGCATGAGTGAACTATACATTAAGAAGTCAATTCTTCATGTTGGTGTCACACTTTCATTATTTTGCATGGAAATATTGCTCTATGTTCTGTTGATATTATACACAAATCCATTGTTGTGACCCAGGCCTGATACACACACACAAACAACACACACACACACACACACACACACACACACACTCCTATTGAGGCGCTGCAGCTCGGTACAGTACCCATTTGTGCCTCCTCAGTAGCACCACCCTCAGGGTCAGGCTGAGGGCTGTCTAGATGATGGAAACCAACGCACAATGTTGTCACAACACAATGGGATATGTCAAGACAAATGGGTATCACATGAATACATTACCTACGTGAGACAAAACAAACACGTAATCAAATGTAAAACTGATGATTGCCAAACATTTCCTATCAACCTTAATCTAGTAGTAGTGGCCTGGAAACGATGCTCAGTGTGTTTTCATATGGGAAATGTGTTTTCATGCTAAATGAGTGGTGGTTCTTTGCTCTTTGTGTGTGGCTTGCTATCTCCACCATAGAGTGAACCACAAGGCACCCGGAGCCTCTCACCTGTAGGGGAGCAGTAGCCCGACGTGGCCTGCGTCCTGCCCTTGGTGTCGGTGAGCTTGGACACGCTGTTGGCCCTCATCCTGGGCGTGAGGCGGCTGTCTGTGGGGGTGGAGGAGCGCAGGCCCAGGCGCAGCGCCGTCTCGGCGGAGAGGCGGGTGGAGGAGGAGGAGGCGGAGCCCCGCCCGCCCACCGTGCACTCCGAGTCGCTGCGGGCCGAGATGGAGCCCAGCCGGTTCCTCCGCGGCTGCGCCAGCATGTCCAGCCGGGTGGGGCCCCTGCGCCCCGAGGGGGGCTTGGAGGTGGAGCTGGTGGTGGACACCTCCGAGGCCACCGACGCCCGGTCGGCGTCCGCCAGGTCGGTGTCGGAGGTGTCGCCCAGGCGGGCGCGCCGCAGCAGCGAGGCCCGGGTGGGCCGGGGCTGCGGCAGGCCAGCCTGCTTCCCCAGGGAGGCGGCGGTGGCCGCCTGCAGGGTGCGGCCCGGCCTGGCCGTGCCGTTGGCCGAACCCTTGGCGGCGGCGTCCGCCTTGGCGTGGAGCAGGTCGTCGGCCGACAGGTGGGAGCCGCGGCGCCGGTGGTGGCCGCCGCCGAAGCCGGGCACCGAGTAGCTCTCCTGGTCCGAGGACAGGATGTCGGAGATGGGGAAGGAGGTCTGGTCGTCGTCGGTGAGGTCCAGCGAGGGCTGCCGCGCCCTGGAGGAGGAGGAGGCGGTGGGCGGCGGCACCGGCCGGCGGGCGTCCCCGCGGCCCGCCGCCTCCGACGGCCGGCTCTTGGTCTTGCGCTCCAGCCGCTCGCGGGCGCTGGCGCTGACGCCGGCGCCCGCCTTGGACGAGGCGCTCATGTTGCTCTTCTCGCGGTGCATGCTGCTGAAGGAGCGCCGCTGCTTCTGGGCGCCGGCCGCCAGCGCCCGCCTCTCGGCCTCGCCGGCCGCCTGGCTGGCCGTGCTGGCTGTGTCCACGTCCGACTCCGGCGAGATGGAGCCGGTGCGGGAGGCCTGGAGGGCGCCGGCCTTGGCGCCCTTGGGGTCCAGCTTGTTCTCGTCCCTCAGCTTGGCCTCCAGGAAGGCCATGACGGCCTCCGTGTCCTTGAGCAGCGTGGCCGTGTCCATGCTGCCCGCCGAGTCGCTGCGCTCGTGGCCCCCGGCCCCCCGGCCTCCCGCCCCGCCCCTGTTGATGCGCGGGATGAGCTCGGGGGGCACGTTGGCGCTGGGCTTCTCGATGGTGAAGCTGCCCTGCCGCAGCAGGGGCTTCCCCGCCTTGGGGTCCCCGGCCCCCGCGCCCCCGCCCCCCTTCCTCTCCTCGGAGCGCTTCCTCCGCTCGCCGCCCTCTGGGGGGGCGGTCCCGGCCGGGGCTCTGCTGGCGGAGGCGGGCGCGGCGTTTGGTTTGCGTTGGCCCTCCACGCCGCCCTCCTCCAGGGGCGTGTTGGACTGGCCGTCTCCCTTGTGCTCCATGTGGCTCTCCTTCTCCTGCAGCTCCGTGTCCTGCTTCTCCCCGATCTCCGACCTCAGCCCCGGGGCTTTGGAGCCTGATTTAGGCCGCGCCTCATCCAACGGGAGCAGGGGGAGGGTCCGCCGCTTACTGGAGGCTTCTGCGAGGTACAAACACGCTGCAGTGAGATTCCAGCACTTTGGCCATTCTGGATGTTTGCATTGGTTTTGGCTGATTTAAACTCCTGTTCATATTATTGTTACGATTATACTCCAATACTAAAAGGAAAATCATGTGTGCATTGTCACCCATTTGACTTGCTACATTCGACTGCTACACGTTTTCCTAGCCCTAGGGCTTGATGTTAGAGGATACTCTTCTAATCTCATACGAATTCAACACGAGCCTCACGGCGCTTTGAGGACGCCCTTCACTTCATCAGCAATTGTAATCTCTGGACTCGTTCCCTGTTGTTCATCACTCATCACATCTCTAAACCCGGGGGGCCCTCAGCGCGGCGTGGGGTCTACCTCTCTCCTTGTGCAGGAAGGCGGGGGTCTCGGCCCCGGAGCCCTCCGGGTCCGTCCGGGTTTGATTGGCGGCGACGCTGGCCCACTGCGACACCCAGCTGGAGTCACCCAGAAGAGCCTGGGGGCGGGTGGAGGAGGTGGAGGACAGGTGGGTGGGGGGTTAGGTGGGATAACATGGTGAATTATCATGGTAGGATAACATGGTGAGTTATCATGGTGGGATAACATGGTGAGATAACATGGTGGGATAACATGGTGAGTTATCATGGTGGGATAACATGGTGAGATAACAAGGTGAGATAACATGGTGAGTTATCATGGTGGGATAACATGGTGAGATAACAAGGTGGGATAACATGGTGAGTTATCATGGTGGGATAACATGGTGAGTTATCATGGTAGGATAACATGGTGATATAACATGGAGGTCAACAAGGACCCTACACACATGTGTTGAGCCACATACAATCTCAACTCTGAAGGTCTCTGCTCCTTCAGGTACTGGCTGTTCAAACTTGTGACTCTTATTTAACTCGACAGTTGAAAATCTCCTTGTAAAAATCTTAGAAGTTAAACGACAGACATGGTGGTCCAATCGAACAACCCAACTCAGTGATTCTCATGGATGGAACGGCAACACTGAAGTAAAGTCGCGCACTGTTCCTCGAGCCATAGTTAAGAGTTGAAAACATTCTGCATTTCTGTGGACAGACAGACAGACAGACAGACAGACAGACGCACACACACACACACACACACACACAGTCTCCTCCCTCTCCCTGGCCTGGCCTGTGTCAGAGAAAGGATTTCCAGAGGGTAGCGTGTCTTTCTCCCCCCCCCTCCCCCCCTGCCTCCCTCATCTCTGTGTGATCTAGGTCATTCTCTGGGTGGACCGTCCCATTCCTCTGAAGAGGCAAGGAGTGATCAAGACACTGGGAGTGACTGTGACTGACTCTCATTAACCAGCCAACTGTGACCCCCTCCCCCGGGCCACACACACACACACACACACACACACACACACACCAGGTCTAATGGGCAGGAAAGTAGCACAAACCCCCAAATGATTGTGTTTTGTGAGCAAGCAGTGGAAAATCCCAGGTTTAGTTTTGGTTGCCCCACCCATGCACTAAAGCAGGCAGGCAGAGTCTACTCATTGGGGATTGACTCCCAATAAGCAGATCCAGATGCTCTCGAAATACTGGGCAGGACATTACATTACAAAATGGTAGAAAATACATTCTGTAGTTTCCACCTCCCAAACGGTGAGTGATGGTAGTATTTTACCTCTTTTGCTGGGTCCCCTATTTCCTTGCCACCTCCTTCCTTGGGGTCTAAAGATAAAGACAAGTCTGGGTTCTGGTTCTGGCCCACACCAAACACCTGTGTGGGTCAACAAACAATGAATCAGTTATTATTACACCTAAAACTAAAATCTGCCTCACATTCTTAATTCCCATTTGGTTGCATGTTATGTTATTGTGCATGTATAGCTGCACACACTTACACTTACACACACACACACACACACACACACACACACACACACACACACACACACACACATACACACAGACACACACACAGACACACACACACACACACACACACACACACACACACACACACACACACACACACACACGCTTGTACAAACAGAGGAAATACAAAAGCCGGCTCAGAGAAGGAAGTAGGAACGAATCTGAGCAGAGTGCCAATTAGCGTGTCACTTGATTACTGGGATTAGCATAACAATCCTTCCGGCCTGAAGTGTCTTTTACACAGCCCAACGCCGGGGAGAAACTCACACAGTAATTACACTGTCGTTACATTTGAGGACGACAGCTTTAGCTCAACTATTCGTGTGAAGGAACATAATAATCTTAATGGACGCATGGCCTCATCAGGTGCTTTTAGAGAGGAAGTGCTTTTCCTAATAATACTTTCCATCGGCCACCATCTATTCTCCTGATCGCCTCCCAGCTTTTCTGCATTCAGAATCATCGTCTGGGTTTTCATTTTCCTACACTACAACAAGATGTTTGAATCCCTCGTCCTCTATGAGTATCCATTTAAGATGCCTCTTTAACAATCAACTTTGAGACCTTACAGATGACTCACCCCCCCCCCCCCCCCCCCTTGCCTTCCAGGCTAGTGGTGTGTATGTGGGACACCACACTAGAGTGGAGGCATTAGGAAGAAAAGGTTGGCTTGTTGCTTTTTTTTCCACACAAGTCTCCCAGGAGACTTGTTTGATGGAAGAGGTTATGGCGCTTGATGGAGCCGGTCCCCGCAGGCTCTTTAGCCCAGCATTAGTAGCTGCTTCAACGGCCGAAGGCAGGGAAGGTGGTGGTCGGCCAGTTGGGACCGCGGTGGAGGGGGTTGGGTGGGAGCTGGCCTGGTGCTCAGTGGCCACCACACAATGGGCTCCTGAAGGCATGCGGCGTGGTGGTGAAAGTGCAGAGCAAGCAGGTGCTGAAGGGGATCGCGTTAACCTTGTGCACTGTGCTAGCTTGTTTGTTAGCATCCGAGCTTGGTTGACTTGATTTATTTATGTGTTTTCTGCCCAAGGAAACACAATGAGTTGATCGCAGCGGACAGATATAGCTAGACGCTAGTCTATTTGTTGTATATAACTAGCTTTTACTGTGGACAGATTTGTACATATCTTCCAATAGGAACCGCAGGATACCGTTACTATCATATCAATGATATGTAACAAAAATCCGGAACAAAATAAATTGTAATAATTTATTGCATTTGTCTCGCGCTTTTCAAGACCGCCATTTACATAAGCCCCTTTCACACACAGTCTTTCCCTCCAATGTTCAGCCACATTTCCTGCCAGGGCTCATGTGTGAATGGGACATTAAGTGAAATCCTCACTGCCAATTTGCCCGCTCAAGAGCGAGTGACATTTAAGTGGCGCGACACTAGAGGAGAGCAGCAGTAGCTCAGTGGGGTAGAGCGGGCGGACAGAGCGGGCCGTCCATTAACCGTAGGGTTGGCAGTTTGATCCCCTTGATCCCCCCCCCCCCCCTTCCAACTCTCCATGTGTCGAACCCCACAAATGTAGTGATTGTAAGTCGCTTTGGACCAAAGTGTCCGCCAAATGCCCCCTTTACCCTTTTTTAGGATAGATGGAGGGGCATCCAGATTTATTCTCCTTGTGGTTGGACTGCAGAGTCACTCCCCATCTTGTGGAAGAGACTCAAGACCCACTTGTTCAGAGTTCACCTGAACCCTGCATAACCCTACACTCATGCTCTTATTTGTTGTACGACTTGGCACTTAGTCAGAGATGTTGTATACTAGCAAAGGTTAACCTAGCAATTGAAATGCTTGAAACTTGTTCTGGTGACTTTCTTACTGTATTAGCAGCAATGAAATGTTTCACCTTCTTATGACAAGTCTTTGTAAGTCACTTTGGAAAAAAAGCGTCTGCTAAATGCCCTGAATGTAAATGGTTGTTCTTATCATGTTTAGATTCCTCTAGCTCTGGGGACCGTTGACTGTCGTACACAGCTCACAATGGCACTACAATTAACACCACAATTAGCGCTACAATCAACTACCACTCGACAGCTGCTCTTCTTCCCCCCTGGGCGCGGCAGCTACCTTGTCGATCATGCGTCGGGCCTCCTCCTCCTCCGGGTTGCGGTTCTCCAGCTCGATGGTGTAGGTGCCCTTGTCGCTCAGGTCGTCGTCGGGCGCCGCCCCCTCGGCCCCGCCCCCGCGGCCCGGCCCCGAGGCCTCCTCGCTGGGCGTGGTGGGGCTGCCCGTCTGCAGCCCCGTGCTAGCCGAGCTGCGGCCCACGCTGGGGTCCTCGGAGCGCTGCTTGAGGAGCACGCGGGCGGCCGTGGGGGCGCCCGCTGTCACCGTGGCCGATATGGGCGAGGGGCCCTTACCTGTGGGGGGGGAGGAGTCACAGTCAGGGTCGGTCCTCTCGTCATGTGATACCATTGAGGGTCGTCTCATCCGTGAGGTCTCCAACTCAGAATAGACCCCTTTCACAGAGGTGTCATCAGATTGTGTAATTTCTTACAAAATAATAATAATAATAATAATAATAATAATAATAGTGCATTTTATTTAAAGGCGCCTTTCAAAGCACTCAAGGACATCTTACAGACTAGTTAAAAAAACAAGTAACAAGTAACAGTGGCATACATGTGTGACAGAGTATGCCACAAATAGACACTTCATCTTGAGATAAACAAAGGGGTGACTCATGACACTCATCGTGGTTCTGCTGCTGTTATGAACCAGAGCAACAACAGTATACGTAGCTTCACCACTGTAGTGTAGTCTACTACCATACAAGAAGCACAGTCAACACAAGTGTTATGAGCAACACCCGTGTTTAAGCCGACGTCTATTTTTACAGCAGTTAGAAGCGATGGAGTAGAGATGGCTGTGGAGGACAGCAGCACCATTCATCCTGGAGTTGACTCCATCATGCAGCAGAGTTGCATGTACTCTCTTTACTTCATATGAGGACACACACCCCGGGAGGTGTTGTGTGTGTGCGTGTGTGTGTGTGCGTGTGTGTGTGTGTGTGTGCGTGAGTGTGCATGCGTGCGTGCGTGTGTGTGTGCGTGTATGTGTGTGTGTGTATGTGTGTGTGTGTGTGTGTGTGTGTGTGTGTGCGTGTGTGTGTGTGTGTGTGTGTAGGAAATGGCGCCGTGTCATCCGCCAGACTCACCCGAGTCCGCCGCGCTGCTGACGGTGGCGGAGGTGGAGATGCTGAACACCTTGGGGTGGGATGGCGGCTGGGGGCACAGGCCCTCCACGCCCACGCCTCCCGGCAGCAGAGGTGCACTCTGGGAAAACGAGTAGGAGCGGCGCTTGCGCGGGTTCTCCTCGTCGATGAACTCGATCATAAAGGAGGTGCGTCCGCCCGGGGTTCGAGAGCCGCCGCCGCCCGCGCTGCTCCCCACCGAGCCTCCTCCCCCGCTGCCCGGTCCTCCCCCGCCTCCGGCTCCTCCCCCTCCCGCCTTCTCGTGCGCTGCCCTCAGCCGCTCCGCCAGGGCGTGGCGGCGGTTGGCGAAGCGGAGGCCCACGCCGTTCTCAGAGTCGCTCTGGGTGCCGTCCTCATGTTTACTGCCTGTTTGGATGAAGAGAGAGAGAGAGAGAGAGAGAGAGAGAGAGAGAGAGAGAGAGAGAGAGAGAGAGAGAGAGAGAGAGAGAGAGAGAGGGAGAGAGAGAGAGAGAGAGAGAGAGAGAAAGAGAGAGAGAGAGAGAGAGAGAGAGAGACAGTGTGTTACTGATGTGCTCCTATGTATGTGTGGGGTGATGTATTGCTCAAAAGCCTGGTCGGTTCCACCTTTGCGGGCTCTCGTGCTCGCTATGTTTCCTGCCTGTTAGTTTAGCTAGTTAGCTTGGCCTTAGTTTGTAAGTTCACTGTGGTTTGTTGCCAAGGCGGCCATGGGTCACCTCTTTCAGTTCTACCCTTCTAATGTTGTCTTGATTGTGTTGAGCTTGTGTCATGGAAAAATTAATCGTAATGAAAATATAAAATAATTCACGAATGATATCACCTTGCTTAGATTGTTACTCATCAATTTAAAAGGCAACAGGTCCTAAAATGATCTAAGGATGATATGAAGATATAAAGCCATGGTGGAGACACCTGGAACTAGTAGAAAGAAATTCACAAAAATAATGAGACCTCCCAGAATCGCAATGATATCGAACTAAACTCCAGAACACAATTCTTCTCATATAAGATGAGACACAATCTGTGTATTCCAATGCAGTTCGCCAGATTTGTTTCCATATCATGAGATCAACTGTTGTTTAACCTGTTTTCAGAATCATTTTCAGACAATTTCAGACAAGATGGAAAAAACATCATTTCTGCTGTAACTCTTTGCTGTAGCCCTAAGGCAGCCCCCAGAAGCAGAGCAGGTGGTGAAAGATGAACCAGTTCTCCGCAGGGTTCAGTAAAGGGACAGGAGTGATGGCCCACCAGCAACGCTGCTCAGAAAACCTCCGAAAAACAACCACAACAGTCTAAATGACCTTCTGTGACCGCAATCTAATCTCTCTAGAGTCCTATCAAAAAACACACACACACCCCTCCCCTCCCACCCCACACCCACACCCTGAGATGCATATACCACCAAGGGCACACGCTACGCCTGCTGCACCTCCACTACGGTCTGGGCCTGAATTAGCACTACTTAGTCCTGCAAAGTGTGGCAGCGATCCCCCCCCCCCCCCCAGACAGCGTGCATTGGGGCTCATCCAGAGACATGCCACCCGCCATGCTAGCCCTGCCTGCTCCACTGGCACAGGGGTGGAGGGGGGGTGGTGGTGGTGGTGGTGGCGGTGGTGGGGGGCAGTGTGCGAGAAGTAGGGTAGATGTGGGGGTTGGGTTGGGTCAGAGTGCTTCTGGTGAGCCTTGATGTTCATCCCAGTTTCTGGTCAGATCTAGGCTAAGGCGACGAGTGGAGAAGCAGGAGGGGCTTGCGGGGGGGTGGGGGTGGGGGTGGGGTGGGTGTCGTCGACTACGAGAGGCTGTGATTGGTTGGCCGGGCTAACCTCGCAACACGCCAAGTACATACTGGGCAGGAACACAACGCACGACTTTGAGTCAATAGAAGTGAAACGAAGGCGTTGGTATCAATGATGTTGGTATCATGACTTCTAATGCTATTTTAACACAGCGATGGCTCTCTGTGGTGTTGAAACACTTCAGATCAACTCAGAGCCTCTCATCACCTCGTCAGGCAGCATTGAAGGGTCAGTGCTCTTGACAGCCTGATGACAGATGACATTCTGAAGTCTATATGGGTTTCATGTTGAATAAACAGATTCATGACAAATCAATGAGATTATTGGTCATTGTAGTAATTTGCCTGATCTCCTGGCATCACTCCACTCATTGTAACCTCTCTCCAGTGAATCGTTACGTCAATGTTGCATCCGTTGTGGAACCACTAAACACCATCAACACCACCAACACCACCATCAACAACAACGACAACAGGACCGGAGGGGCTGGTGAGGATGAGGCGGCCAGAGCAGGGGTGCATGGCTCCCAGGCTGTGTGCTCTGCAGACAAAGGCTCTGTTGGCCGTCCGGGGGGAGAACAGAGGTGTCTATGAGGGGCCCGTGCCTCTGGCCCCCCAGCACCGCGTGGGATGACGCACGGCGGGGGGGGCTGCCAGCCAGCCCTGGCATCTGGTGGCAGCGCACACGCAACCAGAGCCGGCCGACGCAAGCATACATGGTGCACACATGACCACACATGGGGGGGGGGGGGGGGATCATTCACAAAGCCAAACAGATCAGCACACACACACACACGCACGCGCACACACACACACACACACACACACACACACACACGCACACACATGCACACACACACACACACACAAGCACGCATGCACGCACACACACACACACAAACACACACACACACACACACACACAAGCACGCATGCACGCACACACACACACACAAACACACACACACACACACACACACACACACTGTGTGTATCTACTACTGTAGATAGATAGAATTGCGCTCAATAGCCAATATGGAAATCCGTGCACTTGGAACAGCATGGAAGACAGCACACAGGTGCACAACACAAATAAAGCACATCCCATGTATAAACACATAGTATATCTTATAATAGATTCATTATGGATATATGAACACAAAAATTGGAAACTCGAGTCTGTGCTGTTATACCTGACGACAGCCAGCATAGCTAATTATCGTATGCAAAGATAATTGTCATTGAAATCCTGATGTCTGGTGAAGATAACGGCTCTTCCTGACGCGCGTTACGATGATGCCATGATGATGAGTTAGACAGCAATTAAAGACACCAAGGTGCCGCCGGCTCTAGCGCAGTCTCAACTCCGCACAGCAGAACACCCTCCTGGGCGTACATTATCAATCCATTTCACCCCACCAGAGAACAGACCACACACTGGCAATACCCCACCGCAAATTCTGATACCTTCCATTCAAACGGATACAGCAATGTCTCAATAATCCTCAATACTGGTTCCTATAGCAACAGAGGAAGGACTCACCTGAAAAGCCTGTCTGTAGGAAACGCTCGCAGGTCACAGGATGGCTGTGCCTCTGCTCGTCTCGCTGTTCACACCATGTGTCCACTCTACCACTCGCTCTCTCTCTCTCTCTCTCACTCTCTCCCTCCCTCCTTTCCTCGGTGTCGCTTTCTTCTCCCCTCCCTCTCTCTCTCGCTCTCTCCTTCTCTAGCCCTCCCTCTCCCTCTATCCCTCCCTTGCTCTCTCTCTCTCTCCATCTCTCTCTCTCTCTCTCTCCTCTCTCTCTCTCTCTCTCTCTCTCTCTAGCGAGTTCAGCTCTGACACGCCCAGCGTATGTTTCAGTCCTCCACTGCTCGCTCGCGCTGCACTTCTTCCCTCACACTGCGCACAATGTCTCGGCTGGCACAAATTGCAGCCAACACATTATTTCTGCAGAAACAGTGTAAAAAAAAAAACGCATGCCTGCAGCAGACACACACACACACACACATGCCGTCTCTGCACAGCAGCACACACCTCAGCATAGCCCAAAAAAAAAACTAACATGCACGGACACTTAGAGCTATAAACACTTTCCTAATCACTTCACTTTCAGGGCTGTGCACCTATTTATACAAAGCCCCAACACATCGCTTCTCCATCCCTCCCAAGTCTGCCTAGAACTCTGCCCCGGCATCACTGTTGCTATGACAACAATCTAACAGACCAAACCCCCCCCCCCCCCCCCCCCCGACACACACACACACACACACCCACCTTTCGGCTTTTTACCGCAATGTGGTATACCCATGTCTGTGTCGGTCCTGCCTATACTCTCACAGCGTCGGTCTAACCTTGGTTAGCAGCCAGCAGCGACACTAGAGGACGCGCTTCACGCTACGGTGGAATTGATTAGCACCAAAATATCTCACATCTCACATCTCGCACCATTTCAAGAAACAGCACAATAAAGGCTTTTATGTGATTCATAATCCCCATGAAAACAGGCTCCGTCTGAGGTTCATTAAAGAATGCCTTTGTTTAAGGTATGATACCACACTCAATATTTTTTTATTTAAAAATATATAGACAATTGTAGCGCACAAAAGACCACAATTTAAGAAGTTTTGTACCAATGCCATGTCGATAAAATAAAGTGTCATATTCAACTATTGGCCATACCTAAGACAGTGCTCTGCGTTAAAGAGAATACATTAGAATACATTAACCTGTACACACCTCATTAACCCACATACCTCTGAAGCCCACCAGCCATGACAACAGCCTGAGTGACTCTATCCAGCCATCCCTAACCACCACCTTCCTTTATCCTCCATGTTTCCCTTAGATCCACCTATTGTCTTTAAAGACTCTCACTTATCTCACTTATTTCTTAATAATCCCCTCTCTCTCTCTCTCTCATCTCTCTCTCTCTCTCTCTCTCTCTCTCTCTCTCTCTCTCTCTCTCTCTCTCTCTCTCTCTCTCTCTCTCTCTCTCTCTCTCTCTCTCTCTCTCTCTCTCTCTCTCTCTCTCTCTCTCTCTCTCTCTCTCTCTCTCTCTCTCTCTCTCTCGTCCTCCATCTCCTTCCTCTCAATGCCTTTCATGCTCTCCAGCAGCATTATCCAGCCCCGGAGGAGAGGAGGCCCCACCTTCACCCCAGAGGACTGCACCGTCTGCTGCTACCGAGAGACATCCATCAGGCCAGCGAGGGCCGTCCGTCCAGCCGCCGGACAGACACGGGGCTAGCAGGTACTCCCTGCTGAGGAATTGGCTTTCCCTCGTTTCCACTCCCGCCTCATAGATCTCCATCCGTTTCCATCATCTCCTGTCTGTCAACAGACAGACAGGACAACCCCCCCCACCTCCCCAGTCATAAATCTGCTCCCCATTTAATTAAGCCACTTCCAGCATGTGGTCCTGCAGCACGTGTGTGGGACAGGCTCAGCACTCCCATGCTAACGTCCTCTCACTACCGTGCTGCAGCTCTGCAGTGGGTTAGCCCAGCTTACCGCCGCCGCTGGCTGGCTAGCCTCACCGCTGCAACTTCTGGCAGCAGCAGCAGTGCAGTCAGCAGTTGACAGATGGCAGGTAACGGGCGTGTGTGTGTGTGTGTGTGTGTCTGGGGGGGGGGACAAAAAAGACAAGCCAGCAGAAAACACACACTGTGAGACAGGCATGCACATTGTGTTTGTGTGAGTGTTTCTTTTCATGTGCCACGCCCACACAATTCTCTAAACTCTCCGTGTCTGAGAAAAAAAAAACTGTGAGATGGGGCTTTACATGGGGAAGTGGAGATGTGTGTGTGTGTGTGTCTGAGAATAAATGCATGTTCGTGGGTGTGTGTGCACGTGACTAGAGACACGTGTGTGTGTGTGGGTGTGTGTGTGCATGTGTGTGTGTGTGTGTGTGTGTGCGTGTGCGTGTGTATATGTGTGTGTGTGTGTGTGTGCGTGCGTGCGTGCATGTGCGTGTGTGTGTGTGCGGACGCTAAGCGCTGAAGGTAGCACATGGCAGTAATAGCCTGCTCTTTGTGCTAAGCCACTGTCAGCGTTGGCTGTCAGGGAGGGAGATTTGGGTTTTCCTCGTCCTTTCTGTTAGCTGCTAATCCTCTGGCGTAGGTAATGCGACCGCAGCTGGTGTCACAAAAGTGACGTGAAAAAAACGGCCCGAAAAATGGGAGTCCATTTTCAGACGGCAGCATCCTCTTTTGAAACTAAAATGTCACACGGCTGGGCCGCGTCCACGCTGCCGCGTCAGGGCAAAGCCATGCTTGTAGAAGGACAGACAGAAATACTGTAGCCACGCTCTCCCCAGATGTCTCTCCTCCACAGAGAACCAGCCCACGCCATGTATCAAATATCTGCATTTGTATCAACAATTCTGGTTTCAATCTTCTGATTAGCACACAGTCCTCTCCCACAGGACAGAACTGCTTTCCATCAGCTCTGAGAGCTACGTTTTTAACATTGAGCAGCCATCAATGGGAGGACATGCACACTTAGGGGCTGGAATCGCCCATGCATGAGCATTTCTTAGCAGGAACATGATTAGACTTCCTCTCACAACGTCCAGGCTGAGATATGTTCGCCAAGGAAATGTTGGCCAATGCAACCCTGATGCGCAAATAACCAAAGAAACTTCTTGTCATAGAATAGTAAACTCATTTAGTGAACATAAACGCCTGACAGTGTATTCATCTATCAGCTAACGAGCCCCGGCCCATCACCAGCGCCTAAAACCACAAACTCTGAGCAGCTGTACAAACGGACTCGCCGAAGACAAAACACGCTGTCAAACCAACGGGAACAAAATCACAGAAAATTCCCCGACAGAGGAGAACACGGCAGCGAGGAGTCAGAAGAGAAAAGACGCCTTCCTGCCGCGATAGCCAGGTTAAGCGTCGC
>JAXIVH010000161.1:236049-238549 GCA_036785325.1 Urophycis tenuis
AAAGACGCCTTCGCTGCCGCGATAGCCAGGTTAAGAGTCGCGAAATGTAACGAATGACAGACGGACAGAAATAATTAAATGATCCCTGAGGGAAATTGCATTCGTTACAATACTCCAGAAAAAGAAAAGACAAGACAGACACTCTATGTATAGTACAGTGTTAAAAATATAAATATATAATATAAACATATGTAACAATATATACATAAATACACATACATGTACATAAATGTATGTACATCTCGGCATACACTATAGAGCAAAGAGCATACACAAAGAAGTAGCGTGTCAGGCTAGGTAGGCGGAGTCAGTGAATGACCAGTCATGCAGTGACTGCTAGGGTGATAGTGGCCACTTAAAGGGAGGGAAGAAGATGGCCGCTCACCCTTCAACCTGCTGAGGTGCACCGGCACGTCGCTCTTGATGCTCTTGCTGTCCTCCTCCGTGGCCTCGCTGCGCACCGTGGTGGGGTCGTTCTGCGCCAGCCAATCGGCCACCTTGCTCTCCGACGCCATCATGGCCACCTGCAGCGTGCTGAGGTCCCCGCCCCCCGCCGCCGCCCGTGCCGCTCTTCTTGAGCGGGAGCGGGGGTGGTCCGGCGTGCCCCGGGACACGTGGTGGTCCTTGATGGTCACCTTCCCCGGGGAGGTGCTGTCGAACTCTATGGTGAAGGAGGCGTGGCCCTGGGCTGTGTGGGGGGGGCGGGAGGTTGTGATTGGTCAGGTTGTGATTGGTCAGATTGTGTGCATGATGGTGACTGACACTTATGAATGCTAGTTGTATGAATGAAAGTGACTCTTTATCAGCAGCCGTCGACAGCATAGGGGATGGGAATTGTTAAAGAGAGACGACGTTTTGTATGTAATGTACAAAACAAAAACATTCACTTTGTACCCAATTTCATGTTTTGTTAAATGGGGTAGGAGAATGTACACACAGAGAGCAAATTTGTTGGTACGACCCAAAAACGAAATAGAATCCTATTGTTTTAACACACACACACACACACACGTGTCAAAGCACATGGACGTAGCCGGGCAGTATCTGTGTCGGCTTACTTCGTCTAGGACTGAAGTCTAGGATGGCAAAATTAAAAAATGGTTGTCTTTCCTAACATTGCCATGTACTTTGGGCAACAAACAACAGCAATCACACATAAAGATCTCCACCTGAAGCATTGCTGCCCTCTGTGTCCTTGGTTGGGATTTCGTGGATGCCGTTGTCGGCCATCTTGCCCTCCTTGGTGTGGGGCTCCAGTCCGGTAGGCCATCGGCTTTGGCCTTCTCTCCCCGCCGCAGCTCTCTGCTGTCTGGGGGTGGGAAGACACAGCAACACCTCACACACGTGTTTGTATTCCTTGGTATGTGTAAAGCCTACTTGCTAAATAACAGCAATGCAGCAGTCCTTTCCCCTAATAAAGTAGATTGAGAGTAATGGGGCTGACATTTATTAAGGTATTCACTCCCTACAAAATAAGAACAAAACATTGCATTTACTTAAGGTGAATGAGATAGTAGCCAACGATATTTCAACATCAGGGTTCATTATAATATGAAAGGTCAAAGTTCAATCTGGACCCCATGTGTCCTAATTCAATCAGGGTTCTGCTTTGGGTCACCGACTATTATTCAATGCTTAGGCTTCTGGAACACATATGCATGCACACACACACACCCACCCACACACACACACACACACACACACACGTGCGCCGCACACCCACACACACGCACGCACACACACACACACGCACACACACGCACGCACACACACACACATGCACACACACGCACGCACGCACACACGCATGCTCACACACACACACTTGCAAAGTAAAAGACTCAAGACTCGTGTTTTCTCAAGAATCACTGGAGCACTAAAGTCACAAATCACAAATTGTGTCTCATTTGTTCATTTGGACAACCCTGACACACACAAATTACAAATGACTTGTTGAGAAATTAGAGGAACCATCTGCCTTGTGTTGGAGAGCATGTAGCAGAAAAACAGACCAGTAACTCAATTGAATTAGATTCACTGAATGCATTAAGCAATATATATATAAATATATGAGGGGTCTGTGATGAACGCCACCATTTAAATGTCATAACACAAAAAGGTAATCTCTCTGTCAATGCTGTCTGCGTAAGAGAGGTGATTAAACCCCTTTATGGATTCATCTTTTCACCAACATAAGCTCCTTCCTGCTTATTAAGCTGCGATGAAGTGTGGACAGATGTGGAACCTGGTCCCAGATAGATAGGGGGAATATGAGACACTTTAACCGTTACTAGCTGGTTCCAGCAGGCTGAAGAGGTACACGTGCGTACAAATACACAGACCCTGATGTACGTACGAGAGCTGCTCCAATAGATTGCAGAAGCAAGTGTTGAATATACAGATGGACAGAGAGACCTGATAGACAGATAGCTGTAGACCAATAGATAGACCATACTGGTAAACAATATCTTCATGTATAACAATCATTTTAAAATAAATA
>JAXIVH010000161.1:248549-251049 GCA_036785325.1 Urophycis tenuis
CAGCATCATTTAGATTTTGCCCGGAAGATGTGATTATTGAAAATTTAATAGACACTTAATACTGAGATGAGACCAACAGGTATACACACGTGTTCTCTTCATTATACATGCAATAAAATATACAAATTCATGTACACACACACACACACACTAGAGTGTGGATCGGGCCGGAATTTTCTGTCCGAGTCCGGCCTGCGTCCGACAGAACAGTAACCGA
Source organism: Urophycis tenuis (assembly GCA_036785325.1). NCBI lineage: Eukaryota > Metazoa > Chordata > Actinopteri > Gadiformes > Phycidae > Urophycis > Urophycis tenuis. Next base: position 248,767 of record JAXIVH010000161.1, read on the forward strand.
ACCCGACCCGAGCCCGACACAGTTAAAGTCTATTTTTTTCATACTAATGACACATTTACATCTTACAGTTTTTACATCCTTTACATCCTACATCTCACAGTTTATGAAAGCCCGCCTGTATTAAGCAACTGCAAGGCATTTGGAACATTTCAAATCGCACGGGTACATTTCAAATCGCACAGATGTGACCGAGCCCGATCCAAACCCGAGCATAATTTCTAAATATTTGTCCGAACCTGACCCGGCCGGTCGGGCTCGGGTCAGGTATCCATCCTCTAACACACACACACACACACACACACACAACACCACACACACACACACACACACACACACACACACACACACACAACACCACACACACACACACACACACACACAACACCACACACACACACACACACACACACACACACACACAACACCACACACACACACAACACCACACACACACACACACACACACACACACACACACACACACACACACACACACACACACACACACACACACACACACACACAAAGGGTACAGCGAAGCACAGAACATGGGGAGGGGTGGATATTGATTTGTGTCTCTCCAGATGGAGACCCTCAAGCTCTTGTTTGCATCAAAGCCCCCCAGAACCCTGCAGGCGGGCAGGGGGCACCGGGGCTAAGATGAGAGGGTGAACAGTGGCGTGGTCTGTGCTGAGCGCTCTCTCCCAGTTATCTGCTTGCGCGTTTCTTTGTCTCCAGGTTCCTGGCCCTCAGACCCAAGCCCCAGACAATCTCACTATGTGAAAGAAAAACAGGCTGAAATGTTTCTGGGCCTTTATTTTGGTCCACGTGTAATGACCATGTAAGCAAATATAATCATAGGTCTGTGCCGCAAAACGGACATCGAACGATTGAAAATACTTTGAAAGTGTACTCGTGGAAAGGCTGAGTGGATGGAAAGCGCTCTGCTGTTCAGTCACAACTCATCGAGTAAACACGTTTTGATGTACTTTGCATTTTTACGGTATAATCAAACTACGTTTTGTGAAGTGGGGATTAGAAAATGGGGTTGTGTTGTTGTTCGTAGTGTGTGTGTGTGTGTGTACATAAAGCCATACAATAGCCAGCCATAAAATAAGTAGTTTGGCTTTGTGTTACAGCGAGACTCTTGTAGTCTGGCTGGCAGACTCTTGCAGACCAGGGCAGCTTCAGGACATTCAGAGCAACTTCAAACAGGCGGATGTATTTTATGATTCAGCAAGAAAACAACAGAGCAGGAAGGAAGAGAGAAAGTCAGAAGAAATGAATTTGATTCACCCAGATTATGTGACACACACACACACACACACACACACACACACACACACACACACACACACACACACACACACACACAGAATCAATAGCCCTGAGTTATTCAATCCTCCCAGTAGCCAGACATTGTCTGAATCTGATACAAACACCAGTGGAAAATGACAAATGCAACGTGTGTTTTGTTGAAAAGCGAAACCACGCACCCTAATATTAACTGTTTATTGTAATGACTGTGTGTTTGTGTGTTTGTGTGTATGTATGTGTGTGTGTGTGTTGTAAGCTGTGTGACGTTACCATGGCTGGGTAAAACTGTCACGTGGACGATAGCCACTGAGGTCTGTTTTTGATTCACCTAACTGCAGTCAGTACCTAGTCTTTAAATAGAACAGCCACACACACACACACACACAGACACACACACACACACACACACACACACACACAGACACACACTAATGCGTTAATATCCTCAGTTTAGACAATTTTCCAATTTTTTCGTTCATTGGAGGATAGTAGACAAATGAACGCACACACACACGCACACACACACACACACACACACACACACACAACTCTACTAAGCCCTCGGGTCATTCTGCACACACGAGAGAAAGTGTTTCAGAGGTAAAGCAGATCTGTTCAAAGCCACATGCTTCAGTAAATGGCCCAATTACTCCCCTTTTGAAGCTGCACTCCTGCTTCTGGACACAGAAGGCCACTGGAGCGACAGAGGTTATACTGATGTGTATACAGTACATAGAAGGTGTTTACTTTGCCTGAGCCGTGTTTCATAAACTCAATTCATGATGTGTAAAGAATATTATATATATATAGCCAATAACTTGTGAAAACTAACAAAAACACTGATACACAAAGAAAGCACGATATATCAATGTGTACTATTCAGAAACCCATACACGTTTTTCAAAAAGGTTTGTAAGAATGATGAACTTAGATTGATTCTGATTTGTCCACAAAAACATGATCTAC
>JAXIVH010000161.1:256049-278549 GCA_036785325.1 Urophycis tenuis
ACCACAACTTGCTGTGAATACTACCTCTATACTACCACAACTTGCTGTGAATACTACCTCTACACTACCACAACTTGCTGTGAATACTACCTCTATACTACCACAACCTGCTTGCTCACCATGTCCACAGTACTGTTAATCCCAAACACATTGTGATGGCTGGCTGAGTTCTGTTTGTCACAAGACCACATGATGAGCAGTCCCTAACTGGTAATGTCTGACCAGCGACCATCTTTGGTCAAAAACCCCCTGTCCCGTGTCCAAAATGTAGGTTAACTGCCAAACATTAAAACACTGAGGTCGTGCATCAAAGAAAACACATTACTAAAAACCTTTCAACATATAAATTCAGTCATGAGACATGTATAAGCCTTGAGTTAATGATGAGCTAATTTACAAAACATTCATATATATTTGTAGGTGATTGATAAGGGCTTGTAATGGCTAATCACACCTGGTGGTAAAATAGGAACTCTTTAACGTAGCATAAAATAATCATCTACAAATGTATATAAATGTTTCGTCAATGATTAGTTCATCATGAACTAAAGGCTTATAAATGACCTATGACACTAAAGTGTGCACAAGAAATCTGAATATTTCTGGTTTGGGGAAGTCCCTAAAAGAGCAGGGCAGCAGGGACTAAATGTCACACAACACCAAGTTAAATCCATCAGAGGGAGAATTAAGGAGTATTGAGCTAAGCCTTTGCCCCCTTGACCCCATACGGGCCAAGTGTGGCCATCCCATAATCTCTGAGGGGGAAGTTTAATGAGTTTTAATCAAGTGCTCACCTCTGAACCCAACTTGCCTCCAGCTATTCCCAATGTGACGAGTTGAACAGTCAAGCCATGTGGTCCAGAGTAATGTGTCTTTTTTTGGTCTTTTTTCTCAGGGACATTTTCATATCGTGACATATGCAATATAATACCATGCCTGCAGTCATTTTTTGTATAGCATATGTATAGCATATGTCGCCTTTAGTCAACACGTCTCTCAATGCTGGTCATAATAAAAATAACAACATGAGACTAACTGAGTTGAAGCTATTGCTTGTGCGTCACTACAAATGCACTCATAACATTCTCTTCTGGAGACGAGCAGAATTCCCCGTGACATATGAGGGCTGTTACCTCACAGCCCTCCGCTCCACTAATGACCCGGTGGTCTCGGCTGTCTCTGCTCTGTACGGGAGGTGTCTGCACGCGCAGGCTCATTAACCGCTGCACGCCGCCGCAGAATGCAAGGTTAAAGGCACACTGTGGTCCAGGGGGGGGGGGGGGCTACGCACCAGCCTACGCCCTGTGTGTGTGTGTGTGTGTGGTCATTAAAATGCTCTCCCACTATCATACACGAAGGATATCACTCACAGATGGGTGCCTGTAGACGGGGCTTGTGTTTTATAACAAGTCAGCGTTAAAGCCCACTTCACAGGTCTACACACGTGTGGCGCTACACTGGCAGCCTGGTCGATGAATCTCACGGTGTGTTAGAGTGAGTGGGGATTCAGCAGTATGGCTCACATCAGTGGATACATCACGACGCATATGGCCCCATCTACTTATGAGGATCTCACTGAATTGGCTGATATCCATTCATATTTGTGGTGGTCGTATTTATTTCATTGAGATGAATAGTTCTCTTCAGAATTTCACAGGGGCCATTGTAGGACAAACACTAGTGTTGCTCATTACACTAATGACAGGGCTGTTGTGTACCAGGGTACCTGGTACTGGGTTTGGGTTATGAGTGACTTCTGTTCATCTTATGAGGAACCTCTTTGAAAAGGGTCTACCCTATGGGATCCTTACCAGCGTTAGAGGTGCTGGTCTGTAAAGCTGACCCAATGTTTGTCTGACTTCAACACTTCACATCTGCAGTGAATAATTGAAGAGACAACACAAGTATGGGTAACGTCAGCTAAACAACACCATGATAAAGTACATGCAGAGCATAACTGGGTCAGTGGCCTAGAGGTGGAGGGACATGATGTGAGCTGTGTTTCTGTTTCATTCTGCTGCGCTGCAACTTCCGGGTTACGGCTGAAAGGAGAAATAATGACTTCATGGCTCTTGGATGCAAATTCTCACACAACCACCGCTGTCATTCACTCACACACACACAGACACTCACACGCACACACACACACACACACACACACACACACACACACACACACACACACACACACACACACACACACACACACACACACACACACACACACACACACACACACACACACACACACACACACACACAGAATGCTTGCTTTCTATGCTAAAATGACTTTAAAAGAAGTCAGAAGGCAGAGAGGGAAAGGGAGAGACAGAGAGAGAGAGAGAAGAGGAAGTATATACAAGGTTTCCTGTGTTGGACACAGCAGGCATGAATAGTTGGAATTCATTCAGTCATTCTTGAATTTTAATCGGCTGAATATTTATACGGTACTATGAATACAATGAAAAAGAAAAAAAAGAAAGAAAATGAAAAAAATCTATTCCAGAGAGTAAAGTATCAGTACAGTATTTATGTTAACAATCTAATCCTTTCATCACTTAAAAAACAATAACCTTGAGTGCAGTAGTTTTTTTTTTTAATTACAAAATTATCTGTAAGGCAAATGCATGTGAGCCGGTCCTGAATAATCAGATTGAACAGCTTTGGCTAACTCCAATTAGATGACTCACAGGGTTCACAGCAAACTGTCCTGTGAGCAATTTGCTCATTTCAAACTTTCAACTCTCTTCCCTCCTCCTCTTGAACAAGCCAATATCCGCAGTCCTTTGGAAGCTGACAGGAAATGAGGTCATGGTTTGCTGGTCCATATCCTAACTTATTATTTTTTCCACCTTTGACACGTGGCTGTTTCTGTGTGTGTGTGTGTGTGTGTGTGTGTGTGTGTGTGTGTGTGTGTGTGTGTCTGTCTGTCTGTGTGTGCGTACGTGCATAGTGTCCAGATAATACATTAAAACAACAGATTTGTCTTTTTTGTCTTACTCTGTTATCCAAAATCAACACTCTCAAGGGAGAGAGTGAGAGAGAGAGAGAGAGAGAGAGAGAGAGAGAGAGAGAGAGAGAGAGAGAGAGAGAGAGAGAGGGGTGGAGGGAGCATGGAGACAGAGGGAGAGAGAGAGAGAGAGAGAGAGAGAGAGAGAGAGAGAGAGAGAGAGAGAGAGAGAGAGAGAGAGAGAGAGAGAGGAGAGAGAGAGAGAGAGAGAGAAAGAGAGTGGGGGGGAGAGAGAGATGCTGTGTATGTGTGGCAACTACTCATACCATCAGCTAACTTATTTTCCACATGCCTTTATAACAGACAATCTGGCTCATTTCCTGTTAGGGTGCGGTGATCCACCAGTATTTATGCAACATAGAAAGCAGCTAAATTACAGTCAGTTTGCTACTAGGAGAGAACCGAACCTCAGGAAAATGTTAGCCCTACACAGCCCATAAAGTAAATTACAACCACTTGGCTATGTGCCTCCTTTAATACAGCAGGAGCGCTTCAATTACCGGTAGTTCAAAGTAAAGGAGAAAATACACATTTGTTTAACAAAATCGCTCTATTGTGCAGCCTGAAATATACAAACTATTGACTTTCTACATCCATTGCTAGGGAACAACATTTTGGGGCGGCAGTAGCTTGATGGGTAGAGCGGGTGGACAGAGCGGGTCGTCCACTAACCGTAGGGTTGGTGGTTCAATCCCCTTGATCCCCCTCCTCCAACGGTCCACATGTCAAACCCACAAATGTACTGATTACAAGTCGCTTTGGACAAAAAGCCTCAGCTAAATGCCCCCTTTACTTTACAGCTGTTGATAATGAATGCGTACGGATAGCTCATCTGAGCAAAATAGACTATTGAGAACAGTAGAAAGTGTTGGAAGCTTGGAAAGTAAGTTTGCACTATTTACTGAAGACAGGGGGATGCTGTCTTTGTTTGGACTTCGAAACAACGGGATGGTGTTGTTTGGCGTGGTGGAGAGAGTCAACATGTTTAAGGATGTTACATCAGGTGATGCACCTTATTGTCAGCTCAGACACCGCCCGCCTGTCACATCATCACTCAACCTGTTTTACTTATGCACACACTGCGTCCAATGCTTTCATATCCTCCAGACTCATGGTTTATATACCTGACGGGCTTGTTGCGTCGTTTGTTGTGTCATTTAAGATGCTGTAGTTTGTAAAGCCTACAGGAGTTGTAGAGAGTGCAGCTAAGCGGGAAGAGATCAAGATTTGGAAACAATACAAAAACCCAAAAGCCATTTCATTCCAGGCATTCCTGTGATTGACAGGCAAGACGGAATCCCTGAACCAATTAGGGCGATGAGAGATTCCCTGATTGCTCACAAATGAGCCGGGAGCGACCTAAAATCTAAAGCGTCTCACACAGACGCAGTCGACTCGAAACACACATTCTCACAGTGCATTTCGCTCACTACACAGATGGCTTTGCCATTTGTGTAAAATGACCCTCAAACACTAGCTCTTGAATCCCAGCTACAGCATCCTGGAACCAGACCTCTGGCTCACACCAATGAAGGTCTGTGTGACGGTCCGTCAACCAAAGCAGCCTCTGATGTGCTTCTGTTCCCACAGGCTGAGAACTGTGCAGGTATACACAGCTTGACTCCTTCGTGCAAAATGAGTGGTGCATTCAAGTTAAAACGTTGGACAAACTCCCACCGTTTTCATCCCTACATGTGTCAAGAGTGAATTCAACATGAAACAGAACAGAGAGGCAGGAACAGCAGGCCTCTTGGGGTTGTTTGGAAGCACAATGCAGTGCAGCACCTTGGGGCTGCCGAGAACATGAGAGAGCAGACAAGAAATGCAGACACTCATTGGGACCCCGGGGCAGACAGACAGGCTGATCCGAGAGAGAGAGAGAGAGAGAGAGAGAGAGACAGACTGATTGACAGACAGACTGAGAAGACAGACTCTGGTCCCAAATGACTGTTCTCTTTCTCTTCAGTCGGTTTGCAGACAGGGAAGCAGAAGTCATGAACAGTCCATTGTTTTCTCTCTGAACCTGTCAAATAACAACAGCTGGACAAGCTCAAGGTTTGTCTCAAGGGGAGACATCATGCAGACAGCGTACCTGCTTGGTATGATATAGCTTATCTTGGCGTTCAAAGAAATAGGGCGTGTTCAGTCCATGTTATCATGGAATCATAGCAAAAAATCACTGACTTGGGATCAAGCAGTCCTACTATTTTACAGCAGAACTTCATTCACCCCGAGCTCAGCTTGTTTCATTGGTTATTCTTATAAAGTCTTATTTGTGAGACGACAGGGAAATACCTCCAACCCCATAATACTCCAATCACATCACGTGTCGTGTACAGAAACAGCATGGCTGCCGTATGTGCGCATGGCTAAATGTGTGCAACAAAAGCATTGCACACACACACACACACAGACACATACACCCACATGACAACACATATTAAAAAAAGACCATATGGTGCTGAAAGGCCTGCACGGCATCACATGATCTGTTGGTAAGAGGAAAGCACAGACAAGCTAACTCTGTAGCCAGCGGAACCCCTCCTTTCTCTTGTTCTTTTCTCTGCTGTTATTTACCAAACACAGCCCAGCCCCGGGCCTTAAGAGACGGGCCTGCCACATGCTCAGTGACCTCAACCATTTCAGTGACCGAGAGACCTACATATTGAAACCAATGCTATAAGTTGGTCATGCTATAAGCATCTTTCTGAAGGTGAGATGCATCGCATAAAACAGAATTAAAAGATCCATCATTACTGGAAGGAAGAAGGCTATGGAAGAAGAAGGGATATGGATGATCATATGACCCACGACGCGGCAGTCTGCCTCTTGGCCGGTTGATAAAGTCGTAGAAAACATACAGGACTTTGAAGTGGTGGGGCAGATCAGTGTTTTCCTCAAAGAGAATGGCTGAACATTAAAACACAATGATCATGACTCACAGCTCCCAATATTAACAATTAACATCGGGCCAACCCCGGCAAGTTGATTGTGGCGCCGACATCACCGGTGAAAACAATAACAGTCTCCGTATCGGATACAACAATGAGCACATGTATACTCAGATCCATAATGACAATGGCCCGTTCCGAGGGAATGTAGGCACACTTTCACATACAGGGAAGCCCGAGCGAGTGAGCGATGGGATCTGGTGTTCCTGAATGTATTACGAGCACTGGAAATAAAACACTGGAAAATACTATAGCGTAGAGGGGTGGTGTGTAACACCCAGGAAAACAGATGTGACTGTTGATTGGTGATGTTATTATTTGAGACATTTACTGTGTGTGTGTGTGTGTGTGTGTGTGTGTGTGTGTGTGTGTGTGTGTGTGTGTGTGTGTGTGTATGTGTGTGTGTGTGTGTGTGGAGTGCAGTGTGGGGGTAGGGGGGTGGGGGGGGGGGGGGGTGGCAGACACACCCCATGATGTTCCATAACAAGATGAAAGTCATAAAGTTGACTGGAATGTTACCCAAAGTGAAACTGCTCTGTCACTCTCACTTTAACGGAGTGCGATACACTGATACACAGGCTTCTAAAGTCTGGGCTCTGCTGCCTGAAGCCAGAGACACTACTCTCTACTCTATTTTTAACCACAGACTCCCTGCTACAACAACACTGGCGTCACATAGAATAGACTACAATCAAATAGGACAGAATGGAGCACAACACAACAGAGGTGAACTTAATAGAGTAGACAGGAACAGAAAACACGTTTGGTCAACACACAGCAGCATAGGAGCAGTAAAGCAGCGTTAAGTCACTTCCTAAACTTCCTATAGAACACAATGGCCCACAGGCCAGACAGCCTGGGCTCCAACAAGCAGGCCAGCAAGCTTCTTAAGCTCAAATCCCTCTTCATACACCCGGCACAGCAGCCCCCAGCTGGGACATCAATGGCACATAGTACCAGGAAGTAGGGGATGTATACGGATGGACAGATGGGTAATATTAGTTATAGACGTGGTGTGCATGCATGTCTTAATTGATACTGACAGAGTTTTGCAAATGCCAATGCAAGATTTAAAAAAATGACCCAAAGAAAGAGTTTATGAGCTGAGTGATGGGTTGTCTTCCTGCTCAGTAGAACAGGTTATGCACCCTAATGTGTGATAGGTCTACGGTTATTAACCGTTATGAACTCTTTAATGGGTTACCTTTTGAACATTTACACATGCGGGATGGGAAGTTGGGATAGGTACACCAAGAAGATATGTTGCATACGTGATTGGTATTCAGAAATAGAATGTTTGACTCGCTGACATTCGGCACGCATACTATTATTATTTATTTATATGAACTTGCGTTTAAACAATCATTTAGGCTATAACAATGCAATGAACGATCCATATGCTAAACCCAACTGGATGGTGCGATATGTATGTTACATGCTAGTAGGCGTCTCTTATTTATTAATGATATGCCTATAAGCTTCTAAGGCATATCTTTGTTCGTGGCCATTTGTAATGCATGCTAATTAATCCACATGGACTTAAAGACCATGCTTAGCCCGTTTTGAAAGTTGTAAAAAGCTTTACATGCTGATGATAGCATTACAACCCAAAACAAAGAGCGGATGCAGTGTGCGCTACATCTGCCCAAGAGAAAACAAAGACCACTCACACAGCCCGGGGGTCTGGCAGCCAATACTATTGCGATTTGGGGAGAAGGGAAGCATTTTGCGTCCCAAACAATATCGACATATTTGGGCGACCACGTGTATTATATCTTTAGCGTTTCAAACGTGATCGTCAGCACAACGCTTTATTCCCTAAGCGGCTCCACTGCTCAGCAGCATCAAGCAGCGACAATGTGGACCACCGGACATCTTCGAGCCACATGCACTCCATTTACACGCTTAAAAACGTCAGGAAACGACGACTAGTCTAGGACCATATAATAAGTCAACATTTGAAAAGAGAAGTCCCCGCTCGGAAAGATAACAGGGCAGTCGTGCTGCAAATGACACAGTCAGTGTGCAGCAGCTTCTGACCGGAGCAGATGGGGAGCAGACAGTCTGCTTCCTCTTTGCATTAATACTACATTGACCTACAAATCACAAATCCTATGCATTTGGTATATAACGGTCAGGGAGGGGGGTAGATAACAGGTAGGCCTATGATTAGAGTGGGGCTATGTAACATCTCACTATTTAACATATTAAATGGGCGTAGGGCACAAAACGTTCGACCAAACGGGTTTGAAGCCATCCTTACCGTCCACGTAACGTGGACGTGTAATAACTGTACCGTTAGATGATGCTTGGCGTGTTTTTACTGTGGATCATTTAAGTCAGCATGCGGCTTTCGCTTACCCGTGTTTTCCCCTTGTTCTCTTGATTTTGAAGCTATTTACGCTATCCTGTCTTCTCTAGCCTGTATCCAGTGGCTGTACGGGTGCCCGGCCCAGCCCTGGCCCACAAAACCCGCTCCGTGCGTCAGCTCTCGGTCTCCCGGTTGCTCAGCAATAACGTCGCTTCTCGCGACAGCGGTTCGTACGGCAGACTACTGACATCCTCCTCAGCGCCTGCGTTTACACTTCCAGCCTCACCAGAAGTACCGAGCCCCGGTGGGCGGGGCTCCTGGACCAACGGTCACGTTCCGGGGTGTTGTGCGTGGATTGTGCCGCGCCACGGAGGCGGTTATTATTTCATTTTGAATTAAATATTGTTTTGATCACTGACCTTATACAAAATAAATATAGTTGAACTACAAACATTATCAATAGGATGTTGGGAAATTACAGTAATACGGCATCATGCATGTTTTCTTGGTTATTATTATTATTATTATTATTATTATTATTATTATTATTATTATTATTGCTATTATTATTATTATCTGGCATTGAAAATTGAGCAGTTAAGATCTAGCCCGTTGTTTTCTGAGGTAGGCCTACTAAATCGTAATGTTGCATGCTATTTGATTAAACGTTTGTATTCACACGACTAACGATGCTCGTGTCTCTATAATAATTGCCATGTGCACATCGCAGCAGTAAACTTTAATCTGCTTTCGTGTTGGTTCATTAAACATTTGCATCTATTATAATTGGACCAGACCACTTGGAAACATAGAAAGAGAGCAAACGTAAGACTTAAACAGAACAATAACTAAATATATAATATATTTTTTTTGTGTTCGCTAATTTTTAACTATATAATACTACACCAAACCTGTGAACTATATGGAAACAAACAAACCCATGTGACGTATAGACAACACAACTATTTGAATTTTAAAATTAGTTCAGCCCTGTATTGTCTGACAGAATGAAAGCCTTTCGTCAGTAAGGAGGCGCTCGTTTTATATACAGGAAAACAAATGACGGACGGGAAGTTCTATGCTCCTGCGCAAAAACGCCCCGCCCGGAGAAGACCTTGGGAAGCAAACCAAACACCCCCCTTGAGAAGAGGCGTGGTAACTGGATGCCAGAGGTTCCTCCCTGAGAGAGAACAGCCAACATGGATGATCCGCGGGACGTTCAAATCTTCCGAAGAAATACAACTTCTAGATCGTCGGTGTCCTCCTGTTCGGCTTTTGCTATGGAGACCAAGAGGAAGAAAATACGACAGAGCACATTCTTTCAGCAAAACGAGGTAGGCGACCATTTAACACGTGTCTGTCGGCTGTCAACACGAGCTATTGATGTGTTAATGATGTGATCTGTTGGTGCAAAGGCCAGCTATAATGTAACGTTAACCACTGGATGTTATGCAGAACCTTTCCAACTGCATGTTTATTTTGTGTCATTAATTTAATTAACACATATTAACAGCAACCTGTTGGTTAGCTCAGATCATTATTAAACAATGAACTAGATTGCAAGTGAACCCCGCCCTCTCATGCCCATTCAATCCATGGACAATACAGAGCCATCCGATAGGGGAGTAGTCCTGCATTCATCCAACATCTAAAGGCATTGAAACCTGTTTGAATTTTGAACAATTGAATTACATTTCAAATGTGCACATAATGAACGTTTTGCTCGTTAAACTAAGGTTATTTCAGGGCAAAAGCATGAAACGATGTCCAAATCTTCTGAATACCACTCTTCAGATATAGGGGATTTATTTGTTTCACAGACGACACATATCTAAGAAACAGCAGGTAGTTAGTGTGTTTATAGACGGTTTGGAATGAGGATGCCCATTCTCTGTCCATGGCTGTGGTTAGCTTGAGCCACATGTAGACTACATTACAGTAGTCTACAGTGACTGCATGATGTTTAGATTAGATTAGATTCAACTTTATTGTCATTGTCAATGAGTACAAGTACAGAGACAACAAAATGTAGTTGGCGTTCTAACCAGAAGTGCAAAGAAGCGATTAAGGTGCAGTATTGTACATGAGTAGTGCAATATTGAAAAAGGGGCAGTAGTAATTAATGTGACAGTAGTAAACAATAAGTAACAACAGTAAACACAGATAGTGCAAGTGGTGGTAGTATTTGGTAGTACGGAAATAATGAGTACAAGTGCAATGCAATGTCCACAGGTTTCTCAAATCTCATCGTCTAGCATTTGTTATAGTCTTCCTATCTTTTTGATCCATTCATACTATTTTTTGGCAGTTTGTATACATCTCTCTCATGGGCAATATTATAAGTCCACTTTTTAAATCACACAACCTTTCACTCATGGTGTAAACTCATCCAACTGTCAACATATCAAAACAGACAACATGTTATTTCTGAATGCTTCTGAATGTTCATGTTCCTTTGTGGTAGGACTCCAACATACAGGGCAAGCTGGACTTTGAGCTGCGGATGCGTGACGGCGCCTACAAGCTGCTGCTGGCCTGCACTAAGAGGGAGCAGGTCCTCAACGCCTCCAAGAGTCTCCTGACCTCCAACGCTCGCGTCGGGGCCTACCTCGCGCAGCTGCAGCAGAAGAAGGAGGAGGAGCAGGAGCAGGAGCAGGAGCAGGGCCTGCTGGGAGCAGCAGGGAGGTTGGTTGCTAGGGGAACCAGGTCACCAGACCAGGTGATCTGGGATCTAGTGTTTCATGTACTTACTTCTTAAGGACATGTACTGTATCTGAGCTCACTGTAAGCTTATGTAGTCGTATGGCACTTGATTTATAATGGTGGTAAACACAGTTGGTTTGGTATATGCCAGTATACCGTTTAGCAGCTGACAGTCAGTATATTGCTGCAAAGAGCAGTTCAACAAAATGTCAAATGCACAGTACCAAACAAAGGAATTTTCAATCCCAAAATGTTCAAATTGAAAACAAGGTTATCCGCAGAATTGAACCTTAATATTTGGAGATGCACTCACAAAAGGTTTCGATGTGATGAGAATGTTGTAATTGACCACTTTGTCTGCGTTATCTGGTTAAAGGGAATCCTCTCTTTCAGTCTTGCAGATCCTATTTCAGATGGCCGTGTGCCCTGTGCTGGGAAGGTGGCTATTTCTGGTAAGAGTATCACTCTGTGTCTCCACATCTGTACGGAATCTGTCAGCCAAACTATAATAAGAAACATTCTCTGCTTCAAACACAATAAGAGACAACATTTCAGTTCATATTCAGTTTCACCCTCGCAGGGCTGCGGATTCCCTTGATGTGGAAGGATTCCGACCACTTCAATAACAGAGGCAGTAAGTGTCAGTTGTATTGATTTGGTGTTGAGGTTTGGAGATGTTTGCCCACCATGCTGTGTGTGTGTGTGTGTTGCAGGTTCTCGCCGCGTGGCTGTCTTCTGCCTGATGCAGATCGGCTTCGAGGTGTTTGACACGCGGATGGTGGTGGTGGACCGGTCCACCACGGACATCTGCTTTGAGGGAGTCACCGTCTTGTCAGTGTCTTCAGCACTTCTTCTATTCCAATGATAAAGATCCAATGTCGTATCAGATTCATATTAAAGCGTTCCAGCTTAGACGCACAGTCGGTACTTGTGTTGTTGTTGTTGTTGAAGATTTTGTTGTAGACTTTAATTGCAGGTGTTCTCTTGAATGCATTCTTGAAATATATCTACCGCCTAATGTGCAGTATAATTTCATCAGTTGAAATCTATGCCATTATAATTTGTTTAGATAGGGTATTTGTTTTAATTGCAGCTGTGTTACTTTTTTTTTTTTTTTTAGCAACGAGGCTGTGCCCGAATTTGAGCTGAAGGTGGCGCTGTGGAGCTGTGCGTTGGAGGATGACGGCACCATTCTTGCCAACACGCCAAAGAAACTGGCCAAGAAGCTGCGCAACTCCTTGGGAAAGGGTTCTGGGAAAAAATTCTGCCCTCTCCTGGACAGTCCGGACCCTGACACCTTCCTACATTCACATCCTATACCCCCGTAGGTGGAATACGTGCTCAGAATGAGAAAGAAAAAAAAAAACATGATGCAAGCCTTGGGGTCTCGGACACAAGGGGTTAATGTTTTATACAGACATTGCACTTGTGCTAATCCATCCCTTGTGTGTGTGTGTGTGTGTGTGTGTGCGCGCTCGTGGTTCTTCTCTTGTGCACATCTCAGTGGCACCAGGTACAGCCTGCTGGCCTACACCACCTTGTGTCTGTCTGAAGCTGAAGGCAGCTTCCAGTCCCACTCGCTGGTGGTCCTGCAGGATGGTGAGGACCACAGCATGGAAGCACCCAAAGAACACACTGAAGACAACACTCTCAGGCACAAACGCTACTTTGGCGCAGATGTTTCAATCAATAATTAAATATTGAAAAAATCTTTCAATTATAAAAAGAGTCACACCCAAGATGCAGGATCCAAATTTAAAATTGACACGAATAGTATGTTGAACTACTAAATAACTCTCTTGCTCCTCGTGATATGATGTGTTGTGTGATATGATGTGTTGTGTGAAGAGATGTGTTGTAGCCTTTCATAATAGGTGCTGCAATTGAATTTTCCTGAATGCACACTAATACTTGACAAATTAGATGAGACAATTAGATTTAGCTAAAGACATACCACCCACATTCACAGCTGATTGGTCCTCGTGGCTGCCACTCTATGGGAACCTCTGCTGTCGATTGGTGGCTCAGCCTCACTGCATGACACAGCCCATGATGAGTGGATACCTCAACCAGCAGGTAAGCTGATGACTGATGGCTTAACACGCCTACAAACTTGCACTATGTAATGACGGTCGGTGTGCCAAAGATGTGGCCTATTTGAATGCATCCATTTGAACCTAAACAATATGCAGACTAAAGAAACGAGTGCACTTGACATACTGTGATGGTGAAGTGTGACACACTGTGATGGTGAAGTGTGACATACTGTGATGGTGAAGTGTGACACACTGTGATGGTGAAGTGTTGTGACCCACGCCCTGCAGCAGAGTGTGCAGGGGGTGCTGCGGTCCTGCAGCCTGTACTGTGTGCTCAGCGCTGGGTGTTTAGCCTGCTACTTCACCCCGGAGGAAATCACCGCCAAAGTCGAGCCGGCACAGCAAATCCCCATCAATAAGGTGAGCGGTGAAATCATTCATAAGGAACCCCTTATCTTTACTGTTCTCATTGATGTTTCCCACTGAACCCGCATTTTTCCATTTTCTAATAAATGTAATCACCTGAACATTATAAGAATTTCCTTTTTTTTTATTCCCATCATATTATCTTGTTGTATTTAATTAAAACCTTAATTAAACCCTCAAACTAAGGTACCCTTCACTACTGTGAACACCAGAGAACCATTACACAGCTTCTCATTTAGACGTGGATTTTTATCTTTTCTATTGTGCTAGTTAATTTGGGTTTGGTTTCTGAAATTAGTATTGCCCCCTTTAGATGTCATCAAAGTGCTTATAGTGTAATAGGGGAACGACAAAACTCATTTCAAGTTGTTATTGTTATCTGTAATAGTTCTTTACAAACTTGGACACGCGTTTCAAAACACATTTTCATTTCGCGATCTGTGTATGAAATGCCCGGCGTGATTCCACCTCGCCTCCGGTAGCGGCCGCGCGCGCGGAGAGATAAAAAAAAAGTCTGCCGGGGCGTGTCGGAGAGAGGGGGTAACCGTTCAGCACTGTCACCGCAGAGCACGCGCATCCGCGTGACGGAGAAGGAGCCGTCGGGCCGCAGGGCCAACAGCCTGACCGTCACCAACCCCGCGCCGGGGGGCTCGCGCTCGGACCTCTTCACCACGGAGGGCAGGGAGGAGCTGGAGGACTGGGTCGACGCCTTCCACCAGCACTTCTACGACCAGAGTGAGGCGCCGCACGCACGCACGCACGCACTCACTCACTCACTCACTCACTCACTCACTCACTCACTCACTCACTCACTCACTCACTCACTCACTCACTCACTCACTCACTCACTCACTCACTCACTCACTCACTCACTCACTCACTCACTCACTCACTCACTCACTCACTCACTCACTCACTCACTCACTCACTCACTCACTCACTCACTCACTCACTGAACACACATTGATGGGCCCCCTCTGTCATGCATCCTGCTCGCTGTGTGTCCCGATCAGTGTGTGTGTCTGGCTGAATGTTGGCCTATGCGTTGGAAGATTAGAGATTGGAAAGTAACTGTCATAATAATATGACATACACACACACACACACACACATTCAAATGTGTGGAAAGAGGGTAGGATTGCGTGACTTGATGAGATTACGATATCGGCCAAGGAGTCATAAGGCGTCCTAGGGTACAGTTGTCCTCCATCTTGTTTGAGTACATTGTGTGTAGTCTATTATCTAGTATATTGTGTGTAGTCTGTTATCATCATTCTGTACACATGGCAACCTCCCTTAGGGGCTGCCATGGCGCCGTTTAGCAACAGATAAGTGATGGGGACTTCTTGCATGGCAGGGCTTCATTGCCCCGCAGAAGGTTCATGTTGTGGATCTCTCTCTCTCTCTGTCTCTGTCTGGTTGTCATGTCTTGTCTTGTCTGTGATGGCACGGTGGGGGGGGGGGTGCAGGCGAGTGGCAGCACTGCTGCGACCGGCTGATGGAGATGGAGGTCGAGCCCCCGCCCAAGCAGACGCTTTTCCTCACCAAGCAGGCGGACTCTGTTTACAACGACCTCAGTGAGTGACCCGTGGCTCAGCTCAACGTGACAGGCTGACCCACGCTGGTGACGGCCGATCGCTAAATCTTTATTGTGTTGTGAAATGCTGTTGGGCTATTTTGAAAGACTTTATTTAGTCGTTGAAGTTGAAATGAAAGGATACGTATTTTGGTGCTTTTTGGCACAATCTGTTGAGGTGATCCTAATGATGTCAATGTTACAAGTACATGTTACAGTTTCACTCTGATAAAATGTTGTATTCTGGCTCCTTCCAGGTATAAACTCCCCAGGCAAGTTTGAGAGCATCACAGACATCATTCACAGCCAGATTGAGAAGACGGACGGCCACTTCCTCATCGGTCAGGAGCAGGAGGAGAAGGGAGCCCCTAACTGGTCCACCCTGTTCGAGGGCTCTCACTCCATGGTGGTCCAGAAGAACGTCCTGTCGCCCAGCAAAAGCTCCACCCCCTTTTCCAGCCCCGCCCCCGGCGGCTCCGCCCCCAACAGCGCCAAGAAGCGCCGGGCACCTCCCCCGCCCGCCGCCTGCCCCCCGGTGCCCGCCTGCCCCCCGGCCAGACCGCCCCTCCCCGCCTCCATCCGGCCCCCCCCCCGCCCGGCCCCCTCCGGCGCTCCACCGCAGCGAGAAGGAGAACGCCGGCGCCGCGCGGCCCCCCGCCACCAGGTCCAAGACGGGCCGGCCCTCCCTGGACGCCAAGTTCTCCGCCATCATCCAGCAGCTGCAGAGGAGCCACCCTGCAGGAGGAGGAGGAGGAGGAGGAGGAGGCGCGGCGCCCCTCAGTCGGAAGAACGCACCTCTGGGACACCTGGACCTGCAGCCGCAGGGCAGCGGGCCCCCCCAGGACCACCAGGCCCGGGCCCCCGACGGGGACCACGCCCGGACCGGGCCCCTGGCCAGCGGCCTGGGCTTGGGCCCCGTGCCGGCGCCCCGGAGCAAAGCCAGGAAGTCCTTCCGGGAGAAGATGAACCCCAAAGCCTGGTGAAGCAGGACCAGAGCTGCTCAGCCTCTGGTCTGGAGGAGCACAGGCACTCATGTTTATGTAACCCTCATCACAATTATAATCTTTATCATTATAATTAGGGTGGGTTATTATAATCCATTATGCTGCACAGTTGTTACCTGCTGTGCGCCATTAAATTACAATTTAGAATTTTTTTGTAATATACTGATGCAAACATCCTCCATACGACTTTTTAATCTTTAACTATGACACAAATAACTAGTGATGGGAAACTAACTAGAGAAACTAGCCAGTCTAGTGATTGGTTGCACTAAACTCTAAACTCTATCTATCTGATCCATTAAACCAACACAACTCCATTGCACACGGTTGGAGGCCTAGTACCACCGTAAGCACATTTTCCACCTCAATCCTCTGGCACATAAATGGAGATGATTAATGTGTCTCATCTCTGCCTCATGGCGCCAAGATATAATGCAGCATTTTCATTAAAATCTGTCTATTAATGGATAATCTACTTTAAAACTCTAACTTAACTGTGACTATAGCATTACCAACTGCAGCCATGCGTTTACGGCAAATCTGTAATGTGAATTGTTGGTTGATTATATTTTTTGATTATAGTTTTTTTTTTTATGTAGCAATATTTTGAGTAATGTAGTTGTTGGGTGTTTATAATGTTGACCATGAAACATTAATGCAACACAAAGCGTCTCCATTTGCCAGCATGATGAAAACATCATGTAATACGTTGGAACATTTTGAACCACTAAGTATTTCAACCACTTAACTGTCTGCTGCCTGTCATGGCAGGCGTCCAAGAGGAGGGGGGGCGTCCTGATTGGCTGAGAGAAATACACAACCAGGGTACAATATTAAAACCACCTGCTCCCAATCTAAGGAGACAAAATAAAAGCCCCTTTTGAAATCCTCCATGATGAATCCCTCTGCGTCTTTGAAACTACTAAAAATACTGAATGCAGAAATTGATTTAGCTTGATCTAATAACATTATGGTTTGATTGTACATTTTCCCGATGGCATTCTGTGCTCCACATTGTAAACACTGATTTTGCTCAGTGGTAGAATCAAACCCTATTTCAGACTGTACATGTAGGCTCTACTCCCTGTTGGATAATGTGTTCTATCATTATTGGTTGGTGATAACCTCCTTTAGCTGCTCAGTTTATTAGCGGATCGTAAAGCCGGGGGAATGGCCCGGGTGCCGTTTTCAAACGGCTGGATTACCTTTTGTTTTTATGACAATAGGCGTAATTGTAACGCACTTTCTTTGCTCCTTCTTACCTTCTTTTCAAACATCATCATTGTGTTCATTTCAACTGATGATGACTGTTATGTTTCACTGCGATATAAATAATAAAGGTGACTTTTTATGGTTGAGATAGAGAGACCCCTGTTGAATGTTTTTCCAAGTTAATTTAGAATATAGTTCATGTTTTTTGCGCTTTTAATTAGGCCCGGTGCCTCTTGGTGCATGGCCTGCTCCGGGCTCAATATCCCCCATAATACGCATGAACAGAGATTACTGAGTGGTCTTTATTTCAAAATGAAATTCCTCAATATATGAAGGAATTCATAATATATTGAGGCAACAACAGCCTTTATCTGCGGTACCATCTCAATCCTGAACCACATCAAGCACTTCTACATCTCCATCACAAAATGGCAGAAGCCATGGCGGTACAGCAGGAGGTACAACCATTAGGCTGTATTTGTTTTCCTAACACGCCCACTCCTAAAGCCTGCGTCCCCCTCACCCATCCAGCTAGAACTATGTAAAACGACCATGTCAAACGTCGTATTAACTCAAACCCTATATGAGCAATAAAGAGAATTGCTACTAGTGTGCCCTTCAACAACTTGGCAGCCATAGTTTATCCCGTCAAAGCTCATTTTGCTGGAGTTGGGGACTTGGGGCTCTCAACCTATTGAACCGGTTTTTAGTCGCGTCCCATCGGAAGATTTAAACCCGCTGCCTGTGTGACGTTCGTAAATCACTTTTCAGCATCAATCCGGCGGGTTAACGGTCATGCTAAGCAGGCTCACAGCGTGTCAGGAGGCCTCTGGTGGAGGCTCTGGCCACGGCTGGAGATGTCCACGTTGTCCTGAGATCTAAATGGAGATTTATGTGCTTCAGCCCCTCAATTGCCACTTGCAGCTATATTTCTTTATCTTACCCTCCATTAAAATGTTGTTATTGCAGAACTGTGAGTTGGAAACAGAGGGCTGGCGAGCCGAGCCTTATTTTATGCTGAGTTTGTTTGCTGAATATCTTTTTCATGGGGCGGGTTTAAGGGAAGTGGAGGAGGGTAATAAAAGTCAAAATACAGCTTTTATTGCTGCTCAGCGCGTACACGCACACACACACACACACTCTCATGCACATACACACACACGCACACACGCACACTCACACACTCAGACTTGCACACATACCGCAATCGAGGTCCATGCGCCTGGAGATTTTTCTACTGCAGCAAATACTAGAGAGGGTTAGCTGGCCTTTAGCCCAGAAACGGCCTGCTGTGAAGATTACAGCAGAGCAGATTCTCAGAGCCACATAATGGAATTACAATAATAAATCCCCATTCGCACTGCGTTTGGTTAGGAACAAAGAACATTGAATAAACAATCTTCTTTTTTTTAAACAAATGGTTGTGGAACACACATTGGCCCACAGTGAGGAGTTTCTCTCTAATTCAATCTGAGCGGAAGACCACATAATAACACCAACCCAGGAACCATGTAGATAGTAAAATATTTTAATTAAATATACAGGAGGTTGTATAATACAAAATGTTTCATTTATTCTCTTTTTTTTTCCTCGCTTGCCAGCTGGGTGATTGGTAAACAGATGGCTATTGTATCAAAAGAACAACATGTTTAGGATGCATGTAAATTAAACGGAGTGGGTGAAACAGACCACAAACAAAAGATAGACATTATCTTATAGTTCTTCAAATGTGTCGGTTTGAATCTAAACACGTTCACGCGTGACCTTGAAACTCAGCATACAAGGACACACAACTACATTGTGCGACTGACTTTTTATACTATCTTTGAGCTATTTACAGAGTATAGCAGTTTATATGTGAACAACCACGCACGCAAATACTATCTACAGTGCTATGTACACTGAACGTAAGACAAGAGCGATTGTGTTGCCATGGTTCCGATCCCAAAATGGATGTTTTGTACATGGGAGACTCGCCAGCACATGGCCTGAGCGTCCGTGTGATAATGTACAGTACAATACAGTACTTCATCAGAAATGTGTTTCAGCATTATCTGTAAAACCTTGACACACAAACGGTAATAGTGTTATTTGTATCCCCCCCCCCCCCCCCCCCCGTTGAAACACTAGACATGTTAACGCTGTATTTGAGCTGTCCCAGATTTCCATTAACAGAAGTTATAGTGGCTGTAAAAGCCGAAACAGGTGTTGTCTTTTCACCTCTGGCTACAAAGCGCAGTAGGAATTCTTTATGGAGTTCTGGTACCTTTTGATCATTGCCAGAAAAACACATCAGCTGTGCCTCTCTAAGTCCGACGACACCAGGTTTTGGGAAATGTCAAATATTTGTAAATCTTTTCAAGTATTCTTTGATGATTGATCGCCTAACACAACTAACAGCCGTAAAAAAAGCAACAAAAAAATTGCTAGTTTCAAGAAAAATGTTGATTTTGAAAAGAAGGATTAGGACTTTTCTCTCTTTCTCTTTCTGATGTATGTTTCGGTGAGTGTATTCGTTTGTGTGTCTGTGTGTGTGGGCGTGTGTGTGCGTGGGAATGTACATGTGTGTGTGTGTGTGTGTGTGTGTGTGTGTGTGTGTGTGTGTGTGTGTGTGTGTGTGTGTGTGTGTGTTCCCGTGCTGCCTTACAGTCAACACTGATAGTAATAATAATATTCTTAAATTGCTACTCTTTAGGATGGACCTTAATTGTCGTGCTAACTCTAAAACTAAGATTGCGAAAGGCACAGGTATAAGCAAAGCAACAGAATTAACTGCCAACATTCCTATTAAAATCAATAAGGGAGCCTATTTAAAATAAAAAAAGAAAACAGAAAATAAAAAAATAAGAGTTGATTTGAGGTGAGCATTTCATAATGCTAGTAAGAAAGTGAGGAAAAACAATATGTTGCTACAGTCCACTAATTACAGAGAGCTTGGATCATTCTACTTCCAAGCCATTTTTTAAATGATTGCAATGATAAAAAATAAAAATAAAAAAAACTTGTGATTGGTCAATAGATTAAATTAAAGTAACTATTCTGCGTTGTAATTATTCTGACATAAATCCTTAATAAAAACCTGAATCGAGTTGAAGTTTGAGTTTACAGTACATGCATGAATACCAAAGCACCTCAAATTGCTACCGTGAGTCCAATATTTGTGTCTTTCGCCTTTTCAGGTATTGCCCAAGGGCAACGTCAGCCCCCGCCTTCAAAGAGAGACGGGAAAATTTCGCTGTAGCAAAAAGAAAAAAAGAATAAAAAAAAGAAAGAAAACCAGGCAACAGTTTTCAGCGTGGAGACATGTAAACAGATGCAGCCGCCCCCGCCTGGCCGCAGTGTGTCATTACACCGGACAGCTGCTGCCCATCGGGGGGGGAACGCGTACCCCTGCATTTTTTTTTTACAAGTGCGGGTTTCGTCGATGTTGCCCTGGTTCCTCTGTTTTTTTTTCTTCAATGTGTTTAGTTTTAGTTTTTCAGCAATGAATGTATGCCCTTCTCAGACACAGTAAACAACTGGCTCCCCCCCCCCCACCCCACCCACCCCCCAACCCCCCCCTCCAACCATCCGCAGCTCCGACCCGACAGGCACTGACTGAGGTCGAATGACTTGACTTTTGTGAGCACATACACACCAGCATTGTGCAAATAAAGGATACGACCAACGACATAACAAAAAAACATTAAAACAATAAAATACAGTGAGTGGTAATGAAATCATAACAGTGCAAAAGTAAATAATAATACATTGAATAAAAAGAACTGGAATTTGCGTCAGTTTGAGCGGTGGCGTGTCCGACCGGCGATACATTGTCAGTGTTTTGCATTCCGACTTAAGACAAGTCTTCTCCCAGAGAACCAGAATAAACCAAAAAGAACAAGTCCGAATACCGCGAGGAAATGAGTCACTTTTTACGCGAGGGAGGAGGGGGGGGGAGGAAGAGGAGAGGAGGAAGAGGAAGTGAAAAGAAAACATAGGATGTAGTTTATTTTCTTTTTTTTTCTCCGTTGTCTTTCTTCCTCTTTTGTTGCGTTCCTTCCTCTCCCTCTTCGGGCCTCCCCCCTGCACCCCCCCCCCCCCCCCCCCCCCCCCCCCCCACCTGTCTCCCCCCTGTCTCCCTCACAGTCTGGTGCTGGGGTGGACGGAGGACAGCTGTGGCGGCGGCAGCGTGGACAGCGGGTACAGGTGGTGCAGCAGGTCTCCGTACAGCGCCGCCCCCCCGGGGTGCCTGTAGAAGTGGTGCGGGCTGGGCCCCGAGGCCAGCAGCTGCCGGTGGAACAGCATGGAGTGGAAGGCCATGGGCGGCACCAGGGGGGACACGGCCGTCTGGCTCTTCAGGTACTGCAGCCCCGGATGGTGGTGGTGCTGCTGCTGCTGCTGCTGCTGCTGCGGCTGCGGGTGCTGCGGGTGGTGCAGGGCGTCCTGTGGCCGGGCCGACACGTACATGCCGGGGTAGAGCGGCGAGGGGTAGGCGGTGGCCGGGTGGCCCTCGGGGAGGCGGGTGTTGAGGTGGACGGCGTGGGCCGGCTCGGCGGGCTTCAGCTCCTCGGGGTCGCCGCGCCGCAGCGAGCCGGCCGGGTGCATGGGCGTCACCACGCGCACCTTGCGCTCCGGCGCGCCCTCGCCCTCCGGGTCGCCCAGGCTCCGCTTGGCGGCCGGCCGGCAGGGGCTGACCTGCAGGGGCGCGTCCGGCGAGGGTTTGCCCCCGGGGAAGGAGGGCGGGGAGGGGTCCGGCGAGCCGCCGGGCGGCTTCGGGGACGAGACGGTCATGGGGGGGACTCGGCACGCCTTGGGGTGGGAGTCCAGCCCGCCCTGGTGCATGATGGGATACTGCAGGCTGCAGAAGGGCGGGGGTTTGGAGAAGGAGGACATCCTCTGGGAGAGAGGCTTGGCGATGGTGAAGTCCCGGGGCTGGTCCTCGGCGCCGTGCGTCTGCGTGCGCTCGCCGTAGTGCGTCCTGAAGGCCAGGCCCTCGCACTCCAGGCCTACGCCGCCGCCGCCGCCGCCGCCGCCACACACGAAGCCCTCGCGGCCCTCGCCGTCGCGGACGTAATGGCCGCGCTTCTCGCCGTTGGCGAAGCCGGCGGCCATCCTGTCGTGGCTCAGGCAGTTCTCCGTCTGCCGGTAGAGGCTGTGGAGGTGCGGCGACGAGTAGCAGTCGCCCACGTAGCTGGGGTTGTGGGCCGGCGCCGGCGGCCCGCCGTGCAGCAGCTTGTCGCCGGGCTTCTCGGCGGCGCTGGGGGCCGGGGGCTGGGGGAGGTAGGGCTG
>JAXIVH010000161.1:283549-284619 GCA_036785325.1 Urophycis tenuis
CTCAACAACTCCTCCCCCCCGGCCGGGATGAAATTAATTCTTAACTGGTGTTGTGTTAAGATCACAAGGGCTGCTTCCACTCATAAGAAGGGAGGGGAAAGAACGTTTTTTTTGTTTTTTTGTTTTTCAAACTGGCGGACATAGCCTGAGCTGCAGAACAATTTAGTGCATAGAATGCCAAGACCGTGGTGGAGGTGGTGGTGGGGCCGAGCGGTACAGAAGCGGCGTGATCAAACGTCATTTCGAAAGCGCAAATGGAGATGAATTTTAGGGAAGAAAGAAAAACACCACAAACGATCGAAAAAAAAGACTAAAACGGCGAGTAAAAAAACGTCAGCGAAAGAAAAACTGAAACACGGGCGAATAAACGACGACGTTGTTACAAGGGGGTTCCACTGCTTTGGAAAGATTTGTGGCCCTAAGCCCCCCCCCCCCCCCCACCACCCCCCCTCCCCTTTGTCTGGATGCCAAACCACTTGAAGTGACCCTCATTCATGCAGTTAAAACCAGAGGGCAGCGCAGGAATGTATGAAAAACTTAAGTCCTTTGTGGAAGCCTGGAAATAGCAAGATTTAAAAATGACCCCCGAGGGCCCCGGGGGGCGCTCTCATTAGCCGCCCCGCACTCCTCCTCCGAACAGCGCTGTCCGCCGCCCGCTGCAGCGGAGAGAGGAGCAGGAGCAGGAGCAGGAGCAGGAGCAGGAGGAGGAGGAGGGGGAGGTGGTGGTGGTGGTGGTGGCGGCGAGGAGAAGAAAAACTATTTTAATATGACTTGTCTTCCATTCAGGGGGAAGAACAGAAAAATACTTTGATTTACTGTTCCTTAAAGGGGCAGGCGCCACCACTCCCCCCCCCCCCCCCCCCCCCCCCCCCCTCCCAACCCCCATTCCTTTTAAAATAAATAAAAAGCTCGTACGTGTTCTCTCTCACGTCATTCTATAGTGCACGTATTCGCGAAGACGTTTTATTAATTCCATTTGCCATGACCGAGCCGGTTCTACATCTCAGCAGACTTGAATGGGCCCTCGTTCCGTGCGATCGGCTGTCAGACGCACACACACAGGCACGCAC
>JAXIVH010000161.1:284819-374819 GCA_036785325.1 Urophycis tenuis
GGATTTAAATTACACTATCCAAAAAAGCTGGTAATAATTTACATGCTATTTCGGTGATAGTGAGGAATTCACTGGAGGGCAGTGTTCAGAGTTAATGACTTGTTCTGCGGCAGGGAGGGGAGGGGGGGGGGGGGTGCGCGTGCACACACACTGCACACACTGCACCCCCCCCCCCCCTTTAAATTCCTGCCATTGTTGGATGAATAGGGTGATTTGGTTTAATGCACACACTGGGCCACAACAAGGAGGCTCTGTGGGTGTCAAAAGAGGACTACTGTATTTAATGTGCCCTATCACATTTACATTAAAGTCATTGAGCGGAACGACCTTATCTGTGGAAATACTGGTCGCATAACTGGGTCACTTAGACATAACTCAACTAGTATCCCAGATGCCTGAATTACCATTTTAGAGTTTTCCCTGGGGAAAAATCAAAGAAGCAGCAAATGAATACAATCTAATTTCCCTACAAGCTGTCTTTCCGAGCAGTGGAACACATGCATGGACTGCTGCCACATACTGAAGAGATGGCTTTGGACACCAGCCAAAGTGTTTTCCACAGCAATCAATACTGGCCTACTGCTGCAGTCCCCAGCCTGTCAGTGTGTGTGTGTGCGTGTGCGTGTGCGTGTGTGTGTGTGTGTGTGTGTGCGCACGTGTGTGCGCGCACACGTGTGCATGGCTGTTTTAGTGCCAAAAGCCTGCACTGTATGTGTGCCAAAGCCTTGTCAGCTTGAGGTGGGGGGGGGGGGGGGGGGGACGACAAAATAGAAGAGGTCAGATGAAATCAGAGGTGATGATAATAACACATTAATATAATATGATCTAGAAATACCATCCCTGCTTGTGTCTGCTTGTGAAGACATATGCATATATATATATATATATGGGAATTCACACCACTGAGGATATTATATATGCACGTATTATGTTGTCAAATATTTCTGTGAATATACTATATATATATATATATATATATATATATATATATATATATATATATATATAGGACATTTTAGCACTATACTAAACGCTGCATGTCACTCAGTAACAAGTGTTAGACAGATGTCACTGGTGTGTTGTGGCAGTTTGCAGATGGACAAACGGAGGCGAGCCCCACTGGAGGGCAGGGTCTGTGGGACGGGGCAGCGTGACTCAAAGCCTGCTCTGGAGCGCCCACAGTGCCCAGCGATGGCTGGTAGACACTGCTCGTCACACGGATATACTATGAACACCACCCCCCCCCAACACACACACACACTCACACTCACACTCACACTCACACTCACACTCACACACACACACACAGACACTTAATTATTAACTTGGAATATGGCTTTTAACAAACCCTGTGTACATACAACAAAAAAAGATAGAACCGTGAATGTCCCTCCCCAACGATGTGAACGGTGTTTTGTCGAAACAAATTGCTAGGATTGACACAGGGTTGACTTTTTGTTAACCCGAATCGCTATTTCCATCTCTGTTGAAATGGCTGGCAGCATTTAAAAGAAATGGACCTGCAGCAGCCCTGTGTGACAGAATCAAAACTAGCCCAGTAGGTCCTGGGTTGGTCTCTCTTGTCACTGCCTGCCTCGCACAGCACAACCTGAAGCCTGCAACCTGGGAAGGGCAGTGACTGAGTAAAGAAAACACCTGAGAAATAACCAGGAAATTACTCTCAACGTTAAACCTCTGCATTCACAACACAACAGTGAATCAGTCATCCATTTCTCTTTCTTTTCCAGGCGGTTCAATAAAGCTCTGTTTTGATGTTCACGTTTTGAAAAGAGCAGTGTGTTTGGCATTCGGCTTCAGGCTTAAGATAATTGCTATCTCAAGATACAAGATATGAGCTTTAGCTCCCATAGCCCCACGTCGTCTTTGATCTGCGGGGGGAAAGTAGAGGGAGCTGGTTGTGTGTCAAATGTCTGGCCAGTGATTTAGTTCTGTGTTTTAGCTAAATGTAAATCTGATTCAGTGTGAATTCAATTCGTGTTTAAGTCGAGACACAAGGTGGAATGAATGAATGTGTCAGGAAGAATTACAGGAATCAAAAATGCACAGGGAGCTCGGGGCTGTATCATTACCACTGCTGTTATTTTCTCCTCCACTACACAAATCCTATAACCCCTATATCGCCTTCACTGCTCCAGAGACACTGGCTATTATCCACATCATCTATATGACCTGATTTCTATCCACCATATGTTTGTCCATTACCCCCCAAACTATAATGTCGTAACAGTGTCACATATGTGACTTCTTAACGACCAGATTTGCTGCAGGAAATAGATTGTGAGCAACTGTTTTTTTGTTGTTGTTGTTTGTTTTTGCTCCGTGATATTTGGTTGTGTTAAGTAATATTTCTGTCAAAGCTAATTCAAAATGGAAAAAAAGGGGCTGTTGACATTTTGTCAAAGTGTGGCTGGCTTTGTGTGTCAGGTTTACTCACTTGACTTGTTTATAGGTTTAGAGTTACACGTGAGCCTTTGCAGGCTGACTCATGCAGATTATTATTTCAGCGTTACGGGGAAAAGTCAGTTTGCCACTGAAAAGACTCAGTGAAGGTCATAAAGTGACTTAGAGTTTGTCAGAGTCATTTCCACCGTCATATAATCAGGCTACATCATTTGCAGGGACTGTGAGCTTTTCCAAGCCCTTGCAGGAAATTGAGGTCAATCTGCCAACAATGACAGTTACAATTAGAACACCATATCGTAATAGTAATGTATAATAATAATTAAGCTTAAAATATTTCCCATCCTGATTGTGGTTTCAAATATGTATGTACATGGTGTACGGGTAATGTGCCATAATGCCAGGTGCTGCATAATTCATTCTAGGGAAATTGCCTTTGCTTCTCATATAAATTTTAACATTGTCATAAAATATGCATTCTACAACTGTTTCTATTGTTCTAGGCTCATTACAGGACTATTGTTCGAATGCAGCGACACAAGTACAGAGTATGTATCCCTTTCTTGATGAGGGACCAAGTTCCTATAATCCTTTCCAGATATCCAGTAGACTGGAATGTAAGCACTTTGCAATACAAATAAGTGTTTTGGAAAAGGGGCGGGGCTGACGTGTCCCTATTGCGCAAGCACATGGCCTCGGAATCGACGACACATGCACTTTAAGTAATTACTATATAATTGCATCGTGTTAAAGGCTATAGCGCGAGGGCTCGAGGAGATATCCGTTGATGGAGGAATTCTGCCATCATAGATGATAGCTTGTCTAAGCAGCGAGCCATAAATAGCAACCTTTCTCATGAAAAGGAAATGTGATAGCCACTCTATTACTCAAGAGGAAAGAATGTAAGTAAACCATCAGCGTAGCAGTCAAGTACAAACCCGGCTTTGTCCTTCCTCATAAACAATAGGACAACACTAGAGAGAACAATTTCCACCTAACCACAGTCAAAACAAGAGCCGGGCAGTCATGAAAGTGTCGCTGTGGGTTGTTAAATAATATCAATAAGGATTAATGGCAGCGGCGTGGATCGTGGACACATTATTTATTGAAGGGCCAACAAGAAAAGGCATCGCCACAAACTAATCAAAGTAATGCAATAGAGGAGAGCAGTGTAACCGGAGCACAGGCGTCACATATGGCCACCGTCAATCACAACTATTGCCTAAAAGGGCAACAATAGAGGCGTTTTAAGTGGTGTTGCAAATATGAGCTGACAATATATTACGCGGGGGATTACATTTTTTTTCCTCTCTCTCTCTCTCTCTCTCTCTCCAAAGATTATTATGCAAATCGCGGAGAATAGATACGACATGTCAGCAACTGTCTGGCGTGCTTTACGAACGCTTCATCCAATGGCCCGGCAGTGATCGAGGCATCGCAACCTATCGCGCCAGACCATCTAAAGACACTTTAATCCTATGTGCGTCCATTACTATTTCGCAATTTCCGGCCTTATGTCATGCATTTGACACGCATTGCGAATAAATGAAATGACAGCGCCTACACTCGCAGGGATTCTTGCGGATTTTCCCCTCTCCTAATAATGAAGCCCATAGCGCGCAGCGGCGAGTCTTATTGAGCGCAGCTGGACAAGTGCACATTCAGCAATTGACAGCACAATGAACAGAGATATGGTTCAACCAGAGCCCGAGAACAAATAAAACGCCGCTGCAAGTCAATTGCTCGTCGCTCTTAATACTCAAATACATCAATGTCGGCAAATCAATGCACTCGTTTATGGATGTTTACAACAGACATACAAACTGACAAGAGGGGGGGGGGGGGGGGGGGGGGGAGAGCTTTGCCAAGAGACACGGCGCCATAAAGGTGTCATTCAATAAAAGTACAAGAGAACATGCATGAGAACATGAGCACAGCATCGAGAGGCGAGACAACGCCAAGCCGTGACACAAAGCAGGGATACGGGATGGTAGCGCGACAACATAATGACATAGTGTACTTATGAATACATGTCGATATGCTCACCTCTCCATGGCTGACGGAGCGTCCCTTGGGGGTATCCTCGGGTAGGAAATAAAGTTTAGAGCTAGATAAAAGTTGTTTGCTCGTCCTTTCTTCCCACAGCAGCTGAAGCTCCGCAATACAAATAGGGTCCCCAGGTTTACATCGGACGAAGAAAAAGTCTCCGAGCGACAGGATTCTCGGTTTGCCGTCCAGGCTGTGACATTTAAAGGCTTTGTAGAATATATATGGTCCATGTAAACCGCAAGACGAGCCCACCCACTGTAGAGGGGAAAAACAGCAATTGAGGAATTAATTCGTGAGGTAAAATCCCATTTGTCATTTAAATCTCGACCATCCATAACACAAATAAATGACAGTGTCACCGGGTAGTAACAGAGCATACAATCAGAAAGATTAGGCTGGAAAACGTGTACATGTTACGCGCTTGTTTAGAATCGATGTAACTATTTTTATCTGTTGCAATTATATGACAAAGATGTAATCGTATACAATGTGAGAGGTCAATGTTTCACTGCGTACGTTGAATAGCATTAAGTGTTTTGGTTGGATTAGCCTAATTATAAAAAGGCATATATGTATGGTTGATCAGAAACCTTACCTTCAGTGAGTTCGGCTCCATCTCGACGTTATGAATTGATTAAACTCAACACGCTCTCCAAACTTGCTGGCTTGAATGGATTGCCGCAGGTCCTGGAAGGACAGTAGCTCGTGGGGACGTTGAAAGTCAGCAATATTCAACAAATGAAGAATTAAAAATGTTTCAAAATAGCATATTTAATTCATGAACGATTCATTGAGACATGCGTATTCATTTTAGAATTAATATGTCGTATATGCATTTTCCACATCAAAATATGCCTTGCAATGCACCTTGTACTCTAATAAATAGATATACTTCACTATATTTGTTACATTTATTCATTTAAATTGATAGGGCCAGTATTTAGTTATGCATGTATCTCAAATATAACCAAACGCATTGCCTTAAACGCCTTTACATATTTTATATGTCCATTTCCAGGTTTTGGGAAATATATTTCTTCCAGGACTTGAGTAAAAGACGTTCAGTATGAAAGCACATTTCTCACAGTAATGATAGCAGGGCGCTCACTGTGGATGCATTCAAGAAACAATGTTATATGAAAGTTAATAGGGCTATCAAATGTTTCCTCAAAAGACATTGTGTAACCCACGAGGTAGTAGCCTACACTCGCTTAGCCTAAGAGGATTTGGAATGCTTTATGACTGGAACGTGAAGGTTGACGGTTTAAACGTTTTGCACCTTTATATTTTACAAGCTTTCAAAGAAAGAAGGAAATTATGAGGCGGACGTCACGAGATTCACGGTGCGGTCCATTATGTCAGAATAAATCTTCATTTTAAAATGCTGCAATTGGACGAAAATTTCAATTTTCCCCAGTTTGGGTTTATTAAGCATAAGCCTTTTATAATCGCGTGTCTAATCATAGCTAAAATCGAATATTCATGAATAATCAAAACAATTTATTTTATTATCCAAATGGTAACTTTTTCATCCACGTCAGATTGACGTCGAGCAGATCATTTCAATCGATGCAGGGCTGGGTTAATCTATTACATCTCCCCCCGATGCATGTATGATGTTTATCAAGTGTCTTAAGCGTCAATTGAGAGAATCCCTCTGTGGTCCACTGCGGTGCGCTGTTCTCCGCTGCCGTCGACCCTTGGCCCGCTTTTCTCCCTCCGATCGCACACCGCGGTGCAACAGCGACACAGCGGCTGTTTGAGGTATTACACAATACGCTTTCTCCCAAGGGACTTATCAATGGACATATAATGCAGGGAGATTTATTCTCATCAAATTAAGTGTTTCCAGGAAACAATCTTTGATGGGTAAAGCTAGCTGTTGATATTTTACTGGCAGTACACACTTGAGCATCCATTGAATCAAGGCCGACGTATAGATAACAGTCAACACACTGTGTCCTCAGGTTGAACTGAGCTCTCAGATAGCAGAGATAAGGTCATAAACACTGAGTAGTAGAGATCTAATGGTCGCTTCTAGAGAAACAAATGACCTGATAGTAGTCAAATAAATATGATACAACAAAAACGAACGCATAGGCTATAACAGGATGAAATATTAGCTAGTAGGCTAAGCTACACAGTGTCCCAATGGGGAATACAATGTAACTCAGATATAAATGTGTTAAGATACATTTGGTTATGCCCACATCTATGGAAATCTAATCTCTCTTATTAGTTATGAGATGACAATATATCTTCCACGCAAAATGCATGCGCTCTCTAAAACCAGAAGGCATGCACATATGTGAGCCCGTGGGAAAGGTGGCTTCAGAGAGAGGGACGTTGTTCTTCCACTGGAGATGACTGCAGGGTTTCCTGGAGTGTGGGTTAGATTCAATCCCATATAGAGCTACAAGTCTCACAATTATCTCCCTTGATTTCTCCTCAGGCCATTTCAATGACTGAATCAATGGGGTTGCATTGTTAATGGCAGCCGGCATAATGAAGTCTCTGGTTAATCAATGGCACTACTCCAGCTCTTATCTGGTAATTGAAAGTGCTGGATTGTCAAGAGCAAAGAGCCCGCGAGCAGCAGGTTGTAACCGGGGACATTCTGATGCAAATAAGACGGTTTGATGTGGCGCTGCGCCGTGAGCGAGCGGAGCTACGTGTTGTTGACCGATCGGCATTCAAAGCCATCATAATGAAAACATGAGGGAGGCAATGGGAGATGATGTGAGAAAAAAAAAAACAGCCGGGTTCATAACGATACTTTGACTTGGCTTAGAGAGTCACGTGTGACGCGGTGTCTCAGGGAAGCCACAAACATCCATCTGCTTTATTCATCTGCTTACATCTGCTCACTGTGCTGGGGGTCAGGGTTGCACAGTATTACATGAAGGACCAGATTGCAATTATTTTGATTAACGTTGGGGATAGTGATGCGCTTATTGTGACGATGCAATTTGGAAGTCTATTGTGGATGTGTCTTGTAAGTTGTTTACTGAATAATGCAATGTTGATACACAGACGTATTGGAAACATATGTTCAGTGAAATGAAACGATAAGGAGTGATGCTATGGTAAGTAGACATGAATCCAGAATCCCATGAAACCCAACATGTTTTGGGGGTTTTTATTGGGAGGGTGGTGAGTGATTTTGTTGTGTTTTTTCACTAGGTTTTCTTTTCTGTTTCAGTCTATGTACTATGTACCCCCACCCCCCCCACCCCCCCCCCCCCCCCCAAACACACACACACACACACACACACACACACACACACACACACACACACACACATACACACACACACACACACACACACACACACACACACACACACACACACACACACACACACACACACACACACCAATTAGGGCATGGCAAGCATGTTCATGATTACATTTCACTTGCCAGATGGAACTGCATATGACTGTATTGCCTATGTTTTGATCATTCAAAACATGTAGCTGAACCTAAAGGATTCCAGTTTTCAATATGAATGTATATCATTTAAAGGGTATTGTTTTGTCACAACACAATAACAGTAATAAAGTAAAAATGGCAGGGAAAGAAGGAGTGTAGTCAAATGGTTTCTGTTGTGTGTGCTACCATTAGCAACCGTGAACGTTCCTGCAATGTTTTATTTGTTCGTTCAGCACAGGTGTTCAGCAGTCCACTTAATGAGGTAACCTCAGCAGGGAGCTGAAGTACACACACATAAACACACACACACACACACACACACACACACACACACACACACACGCACACACACACACACACACACACACACACACACACACACACACACACACGCACACACGCACACACAAACACGCGCACGCACACGCACGCACGCACCCACGCATGCATGCATGCACGCACACACACACACACACACACACACACACACACACACACACAAACACGCGCACGCACACGCACGCATGCACCCACGCATGCATGCATGCACGCACACACACACACACACACACACACACACACACACACACACACACACATACAAATAGTAAACTGGGGCTAGGTCTGAAAACCACAGCAAAGGAAACCAAAAACTCAATAAAACAGCATAGACTGAATGAATTCAGAGGCGTTTCAGTGTGAATTGTGAGCTTGTTCACAGTTCTATTCATTTGCTGCATTAGTCATCAAAGGCTGCAAATGGATGCCAGATTGCCAGATACTTAAGGATCATAATTATTTAATGATAAATGGCTGACAATTACCGTGAATAAGGCTATTGGGTGCTATACATCCATGTGGAAAATGTATTGTAGAATTGGTATCGGGGCACGATGGCCTCTCATTATCTGTTAACCCTCTGCACGCTCCCAAACACTTTGCCCTGTTGGTCTTCATCCATCATCAGTGGAAGCCCTTGGACTATTAAAAATCCATCAAGTGAATTTGTTCCTGGGCACACGTTTCGATAGTAACTTTACACCTGTGACTTTGTGCACGTATAATCACATTACAATGGCCCCCGTCTGGAGGATTACTTTGAAAGGTGATCTGAGCACTGTTACCAGGCTAACTTTAGCCCCATGCACACGTCATAACACAGTCTTCACTATCTATTCATTCACCTGCAAATCCACCTTTATACTCAACACAGTGGGCCGCCCGCATATGCTCACACACGCACACACGCACACACACACACACACGCACGCACACACACACACAGACACGCACACGCACACACGCACACACACGCACACGCACGCACACGCACGCACACGAACACGCACGCACACACACACACACACACACACACACACACAAACACACAATCTAATTACTTATTTTAAGAGCACATTTAATCAGAATGGAGGTCAGATGTGACCATGGTGAAGGACTCAGGTCTTCTCTCTCTGTTGATGTTAGAAGCTGTCTTGCGTAGGATGGATTTGAAGTGATGCACCACAGATAACATTGATGAGTCTTTCTCATCTTGATGCTTCCCACCGGGTATCAGAAGCCTATATGGTGTGAAAATGACGTGACATTTTTAAACCTTTGTTCTGCTGATTATCTAGAAGCAATGTTCCTCATTGTACATTGCATGCCTTTTGTTCCACCATTCCAAACCATCTGGAGTCATTTACGTGATCTGCTGTGATTGTGAAGCGACGCACTGTGTACAGCAACATAATATGACTTGGAGTACGTGCAGCTGAACATCACAGCGCTTTATTTTTTTTTGTTTAGGTTATTTCTGGCGCAGCGAGCGTACATTTGCCTTATTGATGGAGAGTGTTCATCCGAATCAGAAACAATCAAACCACTTAAATATGCTGGTCTCTTACCCACCCATCTGCATACACATCAGCACACGCACCAACCCATGCACAATAGCACTGGCGCAAACACACACACACACACACACACACACACACACACACACACACACACACACACACACACACACACGCACACACACACACGCACACTCACACACGCACACACGCACACACACATACACACGCACACACACACACACACACACACACACACACACATACACCATGACACACACACACACACAGATTTACACACATACACGTATTTCTGGGATTAGACCTATAAATAATTCATTTATGCAAATGTGCGATGGCGTATAAATGCAAAAGATAAGGGTGATTGAAAATCCATTTTGCTGGACTGAGTTACAACTGCCTCTGTGCTGTGACTGCTTTTGGTACAGATATTTAAAGTGAACACTTAAAAAAAAAGTATATTTTCTGAAGAAAAAAGCAAAAGGCCAATACCTCCACATCTGAGTAACACATCAATATGAAGATGTCCTGAGGTTTGACCATTTGGTGTAATGCAGTGCTTACATCACTTGGGTAATAGAGCCCATGGGTCACACAGTAATCCACCCTGACTACAAGGAGAGTGACCTAAGACTGCAGCATCTGTATGATGCATAACTGCTGTGTTCCACTTCAGACAATGCATTGTTATAAAACCAGGATGGATGTCAACTAAGAGCCCATCATTCAATGGGCCATTATTCCCTCTGGATTATAACACTATTCCTGTGTGTGTGTGTGTGTGTGTGTGTGTGTGTGTGTGTGTGTGTGTGTGTGTGTGCGTGTGCGTGTGTGTGTGTGTGTGTGCTGTCATGTGTTTTGTGAATTTATGCATGCATTCATGCTTGTAGGTATGAATGTGGATGTAGATTGACAGTTTCAGATGATTTCTCACCATGTATTACATTTGTATTATTTACAAAAGAGGCTTGTATCCT
The DNA here is from genome assembly GCA_036785325.1 of Urophycis tenuis. Taxonomy (NCBI): domain Eukaryota; kingdom Metazoa; phylum Chordata; class Actinopteri; order Gadiformes; family Phycidae; genus Urophycis; species Urophycis tenuis. Next base: position 295,577 of record JAXIVH010000161.1, read on the forward strand.
GCTGTTATCTGTCTCATTACACTGAACGTTTCATGTAACAGGTTTATAAATGCACAGCATTGTAGCTTTACTGGGAATGGGAGACAAAGGATATGGTTTCAAATGTGACAACAACCGAATTGTTCTAGCAGAGCTCTGTATTTTGGTTCACTGGACGAGGGGGAAAAATACAGTCTAGTGTTAAGAGCTTAGTGGCTGGGCACACATATTACAAACTCTCTCGGCATTAATAATTCATTTCACTTTATGTGGCAATTTAGGAGTCACTTGAAGTTGCTATGGTGACAGGGGTATTTTGAGACAGCTAATGACCTATGCAAAACCCACTCGCTGTTAACTTCAGTCAAGCTAAATGAGATGTCTGTACTGTTTGTGATACATGGCTGAGAACATAATGGGCCTCTTGCTTTGCCCTTTTTTTCTACACAGGGCAAGTTAAGGTCGTTAATATCAATGTAAAACATCTGTGCGTTGTTTACAGTACTTCTGAATATGTGCCAAGCAGAAAGCAGTGTATTAATCTGTTGTTTTGATTGCTTTTTTTTCCAATTGCAGAACAGTTGTCAAGTTATGATAACACAAGACATTCCAGCTTGCCATAAGGAAAACAAATATCGTTTGTTACGGTTTAGAAAGAACCCAATATGTTTTACACTAAATCCCCTTCAATATCTCTTTATTTTTCAGCTTATGTCAAGCATTCCTCACTGGAAGGGCTTTGAAGGCGTTCTGTGCTCTGAGTCGAATCATAATTGTCCAGTGAGGCCTCTTGCAGCTGTTGGGCTGAGACAGAATGAGTCATGTGTTATCCATTTAAGTCCAATTTCTCCCATGCAAATGCCTGACATGTGTGACAGTGCATGGCCCTAAATTTGAAACATATACATTGTTTTGAAACAGAGAGAGAATTGAGGCCAGAACCATATGATTACTTAGCCACCTGTTTCCTTCATCATATGTGGTATTTGGCCTACAGAAAACAAATATGTGTTAAAAACACTTTCAATGTCTTTCATGCAGGATTGTCATGAAGTGTAATCTACCATCAAATAAAAGAAAGCTTGTATAAAACATTAATTTAAAAGATACATTTAGATATGTAAACCAGGGTCTGAGTGTGGGTGTTTTTTTTCTGAAACAGAAATAGGGTTTGGTTGTGGTGACACAAACGTGATGAAATCACCGAGTTGAATTTTGTCAACCCACATCACTTAAATTCTTAGCTTCAGCCTTGATCGGCATTACAATGGTTATTATTGACATTCTTCACAGGCCATTTTAGATGATGGGTGATGATGACGGATCTTTTCTCGCGATGTTTTGCTTTAACTGTAATCGTTAAGTTTAGCAATTATTTGTTGCCAATATGCCCACGGTTGTGCCGTTCTGTGGGTGATAAGTAGGACATGGACTGCCACCTGCTGGACTGTTGTAGTAACAACATCATGAACACTTTCAAGTGACTACTAGAATTTCCACTGAAAAATATTAGTCATTAGGCCTACTCATTAGTCATATGTTGCAGTAGTGTGTAATAGTAGTGCAATGTGTTACTGCCTTTTTGCAGGTAGTTGGTGTAAGTCAGATAAAATAAAGGCACGCTTTGAGTAAACATTACAACCTGTTTTGAATTCTTGGAAATGAATTGCAAAATAAGGCAAATTCAACAGTCAGTCTGAACATGACCTACCGTGAGCTACCTTTGAGCAAGCAAACACACATATGGTTCTACAGCTTTCTATTGTATTGTATTGTGTTTTTATATTTCCATCCAATGTTTTCTTGTGACAGAGAAATGTTTCTCATTTTACAAATGTATGGTGGTGGTCGTGTAATAAGGAGTTAACATAGGACAGGAAGAGGGACGTACCAATCCATAAATAGCCTAGTGGTGATATCACAGCTACTAAAACACACACATACAATACAATAACAGTTCCATGGGTCACCCCTGCATTCATTGTTTTCATTATCAGTTAGCCTGTCTACGCAAACCATTTGAGGTGACTTTGAGGTGACAGCTCTATTTATTCGTGTCACTATGCTGTTATACCCGTGATTAATTAATCCTCCTTGAGAGCAGCGTCTGTAAGACACAACTCGCAGGACTTTTACTAAAATAACATTTTAAACAAAGACAGGAAAGTCTATCCCCCCCAACCCCCCCCCCCCCCCCCCTCTAATATTTCCGGCCCAAAATGTTGTTTCCCTTCCCCTGGCCATCGCTGGCTGGACTGAACACTACACTAAACAAGATGGTTATCTGGTTATCTTCAGGCTACAACATGTAACCAGTAACCCTTCTAAAAAGGATGATGCTGTGTTGCCGTGCACCCCATGGACATGAGGTGGAAGGGATCAGCTGCCTCTCTACTTCTGCAGGAGAAGAAGTGTAGTATGGAGCCGGTCATCCCCTCACGTCTTTACAGGTGCACTATTCCTAGCCTTGTGGCCAGCTGCATCTCAGTGTGGTGCTGGGGCTGGACAGGACCATTAGGTCTTAGTCAGGGTGGTCAGCACTGCACAACACATGATTGGCAGAGAGCTCTCAGCTCCAGAGGACATGCTGCGCTCACCTGAACCATGAACCATTATGCAGGGAATGCTCGCAGTCGCAGGATGCGACTGCGGGTTGAGACCGGACTGCGGGTTGAGACCGCATCCGGTCTCAACCCGCCAGACAGTTTCTAGCTATCACAACCGTCTGGGATGTGCTGCAATCACATGTCACTTTACAACATTATTCACCCAAATGCCTCAGAATTGGGTACAACTTTGACATTGGCACATAATTTGAAATGCCCTTAATTACATTTTGGATTTTTATACAACTGGATTTTATTTGTTGCCAGATATTTTATAACCCTGTGATATACTTCATCCGTCCTTGCTCCCTGTAAATGTGATTTATTTTAATTGCAATTCCATCTGAAATAATTCGATGGTGTAAAGTTAACTAAATTAATCTTCCAAGAAGGCTTCATGACATGATAGGTTTGCTCATATTCTGCACAATGTTTGCTCACATGTGAGCAAACATTGTGCAGACTATGGTTTGGCCTTATCTTCTGCACAGTGCTAAACTAATGAATTCATGTTCGACCATATCGCCATGAGCAGATCATCTGAGGCCAGCGGTGTGGAGCCTCTGCTCTGGGGGCGGGGCTCTAACTTTGGGGACATCAATTGACTTCAACCACGAGAAGACCCTCAGTACTTCATGCACGGCCACCAGCCATCGTTTTGCGTGAATCATGTGGAGGTTTATACGCGCGGTGTTCACCAGAGCGCTTTTTATTATTGTATCATTGATAGGAGTCTTCAGGGTGACGCGGGCTACTCAGCAGAGCAACTACTGGTTCCTGACGCTCCTCTTCCTGCCTCAAGTGGTCGAGATGGTTATCACCTTGAAAATGCGAAGAGGACAAGAATATAAATGGTGAGATGTCGTGGTTGTCGATTTGAAATAGTTTACCTGATCAATCGTAAGCCTTAACCAAGTGTTTCTAACTAACTGTGAACTAAGTGTTTCGAAGTCTTTTCAAAACTGATATTGCATACATTTTTTTACACATATGCAATGAAACTTGAATGAAATGAAATGAATGAAATTACAAAAAAAGTTTCTCTCTCGCCATCCTCAAGTTACAGTAGAGAGGCTGACATAGCATTTTAAATGGGTTGTTCTGTAGTTATCCTAAACTAGTTTAAGAAGAAAAAAGACACAACTGTACCCCTTTTGTTGTTTTAGAACGGAATATCATTTAGAACAAAATATTGACAAGACCTAGCCTGGGGAGTGGATGACATAGCTGAAAGTGTATTTGTTTTACGCGCAATGGCACCACGTCCCTAAGAACCCATTACAGTTATAGGTCATTACTGCTGGTTCCCTCAAATGGTCTGATAAACACAGTCTGATAAACATGGTCTAAAAACACAGTGTGATAACAGGGCCTGGCTTCACCAAGTTCATCTAACAAGTTTGTGGCGAGGCAGGCAATTAAGTCTCCCTATATGTATTTGTCTGAAACCACAGATCAAATCTCACCTTCTCACAAGGTGAATGTTTCTTTACGATGATGATGATGATGATGGCAGAGTCTGGAAGAACACACAGGCACTGGCCTTGAAGAACCCGTATCTTCCCTGACCTCCACCTCGTAGACTTGCTAAATGCTGTGTTGGTTCTTCTCCAGGTATTCTCCGGCGATTCTTTTGTTCCTCATCAGCATTATTCCATCCATGTGGATCCTGGAGCTCCAGCAGAACATGTCCACTGATCCAGAGGTGATCCATACATAGAGACTAGGGAAACAAGACCCCATGCAACATGACTGTCAATGGCTAAGTCACATTCATTTTAGAGAAAGGAGAGCATATAAACCAAAGGCTTGTTATACGACCGTTGAATCTGCATTTGGTTAGCAATTCATGTGTTCATTTCTTGATGCTGTGTTTGTCAGTGGGTGTGTAAAGTTTGTCTGCGCCTTGTTAAACTAAAATCCACTTTCAAAACAGCTTTACAACTCATGAGTTACCACGGCCTTACTGAAGCAATCCTTGGAATTATCTTTAAATAAATAGATCTGGTGATGGATTGATGACATCACCACGAGCTGGTGGTCTGGGGCCTTGCATGGCTATAGCCACCGCTCTCTGTCTGTAAAAAGCTAATAGCTACCACACACTGTCTGAAATAAGCTATTAGCTACAGCTCTATGCCTGAAATAAGCTAATAGCTACCGCTCACTGTTTGAAATAAGCTAACAGCTACCACTCACTGTCTATAATAAGCTAATAGGTTAATGAAAAGTTATATGAATGCCATCCATTCCCATCTTTTTTTTTCATATTTATAGTGCCAGACATCTGCATCATGGAATGGTTTTCTACGCAAATTCTCAAAAAATCATAACAGAACATCTGGAAATATCACCGTCTTACAAGTAAGTTGAATAGGTTGAAATGCTCACTAATCTGACCCAGCAGCAGTAACACTAAGAAGAAAAGAAGAAGTCACACTATGACTGTGATGAGGAGTTGCTCTTACTTCATAGCTGTTATGAAAGGAGCGATGCAAAATGTTTCAAGATTCATTGCTGTTGCCAAATGTGTCGTCTTTATTTTTGTGAAAAATGCAACCAAGTCTGTTTGAGCAGAAAAAAATTCAAGGTTCAAAGACTCCAAGGTGATGTCACCTATAAATGACAAGTGACAAGTACTTTGAATGGCAAAGGAATTATATTGCTTGGCACAATTTAACCAATCAGAGAGATCATATCCAATAATCATTAGACTGCCATCCCATGCCCATCCCAACCCTACGGCCTAAATCGGCCTACATTTTATGACTTTAATAGGCTATGTTTCGGTTTTGGCATCATGGTCTGTAAGTTTGCCAAATAATGTGGTTGGAGGGTTTATTGAAGATAAGTCGTTTTTGGCAGAAGAATCTGGCTAATTATCTGATTAATTCTTCAATACGTGTCTGTCAATCAATCACTCCAAATTGACAGCATCTGACCATCTAGCCTGCTGTCAACCTTCTACCAAACATTTTGTTACAACCCAGCCTTCTAGAGGCCCACACTGGAGATGACCTGGAGCTAACCGCCACTGGTAATTCACCTAAACGAACCAAACACCTTCACATAATTAGACAAATATTTACATATAGTGTATAGAAATGAATAAACTAACTCATCAAACAACCCAACGATTCCCATTGCCAACAAGAAAATAAATAAAGAATACAGAAACCTGCTTCATTGCCTCACACCCGTCTAATATTGGCCTCCTGGAGCTTTAAAAACGGTGACTGGAGCCGGGGAAGTCCTTGCCTGAACACCTTGGGAGTTGGAGACAAGACGGCAAGCAATAAATCAGAACAAGTAAACAATTGAGAAGAATGGCCGTAACAATATATATATATATATATATATTACTGCTCATACTGATATTGTGTATCTATATGTCTGTGTATACATATACACAGTATATACAGTATTTTCTCTTTTATCTAGATCTGCAGTATATCACTACTCATGGCATTGTGTGAGCACCAATAAATTGCTCCTTTCTATTACAGGGAATGTGATTGCGGACTTCCTGACTCTGCAACACACACACACATCAATAGATCAATAAAGACAGACAGACAGACAGACAGACAGAAAAGAGAATGATATAATCTGGTGTGCTTATTGTGAAAATAGTTATAACATGTGTTGTGAATCCAATCATCACAATTGCAAAAATAATGAGTTTAACTTTTGAAATGTCATAAGTAAATATGTTCTTTCTTAGTATTTGTGTTTCACTCATAACGATCATTCACGGCACATTCAAGGACTACTTCTGGAGACTGCAGGACTTTGATTCGGCAGTATGCTCCAAAGAGTGGATCCTGACGCTCCACATGATCATGCTCGTCCTGCTCATCTTGGGCAAGTGGCTCCTCCCCATTGGGGGCGGGGTCACCAGGGATGAGCTGTCTCAGCTTCTGCTCATGTTTGTTGGAACTGCGGCAGACATCCTGGAATTCACTACTGAGACGTCTTCAGTTCTGTATGCAACTCTCTTTTCAACCCATGTGAATGTACACACATACACACACACATGAACATGTCCCATGTCACATATCTGAGCACCACATACACAGACCTGCAATCAAATTTGAATTAATGAATCAATTCACCTGTATTAACACATAATAATGCTGAATGTTGTTTTTCTGTCCATCTATTCCAGGGAGGACAATGATGGTACGCTGAGGTACATTGTCTTAGCTGTGTGGACCTGGAGCATGTTACAATTCCCATTGCATCTGTCTGGTCAGTGTGTGTGTGTGTGTTTGTGTGTGTGTTTTGCATTTCTGCCAAGAACAAAACTGATTGTTAAAATTCTCCCAGACCTCTCCCAGTCTCTCCCATGGAGAGACTATTGACCAAAACACCATAATCGCTAGAGTTATTGGTGTAGAAAAAGCATGTGTTTACAATTACACACATACACAAAGAAAATAGCATGCGTGTCTAGGGACCTGCATTCATCACCCTCACTGGGGAATTAAACAAAGACTGAACCCTGCCTGCCCTCAGATGTGTTGCTTCCTCTGTCGAGGTGCTCAACGCCAAGCCAGGAGAAGAGGGCCACCAAAATCTGCATTCATTTTTCTTTGTTTATATGTGTAATTGTATACATATGCTACACCAATAACTCTACTAAAGCAATTATGGTGTTTTGCTTAATAGCCTCTCCTGATCTTAGACACTTTAAACAAACAGTTTTTTACTTGGCAAAAGCATTAGAATACTCAGTGGCAAGGTATTTCTCCAGACAAAGCAAGTCAAACTGTTTTGTGGATGTTATTTTCCCTTATATTTACTAAATGATTCATTTGTATTCATGTTTGTACTTCCTGACCCCAGTTTCGCCTATTTATTTATCTTAGTAAGGGGGAATATCCCAGGCTTCAAGTGGTCTAGAAGCTTGCATCATTAAATGAGAGATTGTCAAAGTAAATGATCTAGACTCTTGGGCAGAGCTTATGTGAACATATCGGTTTAACAATGGCCCCATTATCACTATGTACCACTGAGGTAGACGCTGATAGACAAAACCAGTAAGACAAATATATTATGGGATGTTACACTGATTGGCTTGACTTTTATGCCCACATTTGGGATGTTTGGCAAAGTATGCTGTATTGTTTGGATTGCAGTCATCCATGTCTGGAATTTGAACACAGACTGAAACTGGCCCACGCTTCTGTGTGTTGTTCTCCGCCCTTCAGTCGTCAACACCAAGCCGGAAGAAGAGGATGAGCAAGGAGGCTCGCTGCTGGCCCGACAGAGCACAAACCTTTGGGCAATCGTTCAGGCCCTTTTCATCCAAGACGGGCCCTTCCTGGCGGTCCGGCTCGTTGTCCTGAGCTACTTCAATGTTTTTGACCAGATGCTGGTCTTCTATGCCATTAAGAACACGCTGGTGGTGCTGCTGAACGTGTACAGGTTGATAGTCATCTGCCAGTACTCCAGGGCCAACGATGACGTATGAGGACGCGCACTCATACAGACTTCATCACACATACAGGCTGAGACACACACACATTCCAATGAACAAATGCTAACATGTATACAACTGCTTTTCTCTCCTTGAGTACTACTAGTACTAGCTCGTCAATAAATATGTAATAATAGCAATTGCAATGGTTTCTGCTTCTAAGCAATACTAATACTAATTACTAACAACTACTACTATTATTAACATCGCAAATGTGGAATGTGGAAACTTATTTTCAGGTACCCATTTTATGATTCATTCGATTTTGGAAAAGATACCAAAAAATATGTGTAATTTTTGTTACTTTTCTTTGAAGATTTGTAAAATTTGTCAGTAAAAAAAAGTTTTTTTTTATGCTAACAATCTTAGATGTCATGCTAAGTGTCACACCACAGGAGGACCTATGCAACAAATCAGGCGTTAATGCATCTGAACATTAAAATGGACGAAAACAAACAACAGAAAATCTAACACGGCCTGTGGCATTTCACAAGTATTTGTAACGATACTTAATCTGACTCTATTGTTTGCAAGTCGCTGCATGTCATTCAGACTTTTGTCTCAGGAAGAAGAGCTGTCCCTACCCTCTGAACAAAGGGACACAGCAGGGTCATAGGGTTACACATTACTGAAGTACTTTTAGATTTGTCATGCATTTATGGATGACCAACACAGCGTTGCTATACACACACATAAATACAATATCAGTATCAGTGTCTGAATTACTACCGGGCTGCCTTGAAATAAAATAAATCATAGACCGTTGGAATAGACCACAGACCATATTCATATCATTTTATGAAGAGTTGAGCTTATAGGACTTGATATTACAATCCCTCATTTGATGAGCACTTGGTGATGAGTGGGCTAGGGGTAGTTGCTTCACTGGGGTCTTCGGGTGGGCAGAGATATGAGCAGAGAGAGACAGGGAGAGGTAGGGTCAGAGAGAGAGAGGGAGAGAGAGAGAGAGAGAGAGGTAGGGTTAGAGAGAGAGAGAGAGGTAGGGTTATAGAGAGAGAGAGAGAGAAAGAGTGAGAGACAGGGAGAGAGAGAGGTAGAGTTAGAGAGAGAGAGACGGAGAGAGAGAGAGAGAGATGGAGAGATAGAGAGAGGGAGAGAGAGACAGAGTAAGAGAGAGAGACAGGGAGAGAGAGAGGAATTGTTAGAGAGAGAGAGACAGACAGAGAGAGAGAGGTAGGGTTAGAGAGAGAGAGAGAGACAGGGAGAGAGAGAAACAGACAGAGTAAGAGAGAGAGACAGACCGAATTAGAGAGAGAGGGAGAGAGAGAAAGAGAGAGAGACGGGGAGAGAGAGGCAGGGAGAGAGAGAGAGAGACAGTAAGATAGAGAGAGGAATGGTTAGAGAGAGAGAGACAGTTAGAGGGAGACAGAGAGAGAGAGACAGACAGAGACAGAGTTAAAGAGAGAGACAGGGGGAGAGAGACAGACAGACAGCCAGAGAGACAGGGAGAGAGAGAGAGACAGAGTTAGAGAGAGAGAGACAGAGAGAGAGTGAGAGAGAGAGAGAAAGATAGAGTTAGAGAGAGAGAGAGAGACAGACAGAGTGAGAGAGAGAGAGACAGAGTCAGAGAGAACACTTGGCGATGAGTGGGGTAGGGGTAATTGCTTCACTGGGGTCTTCAGGTGGGCACCCTGCTTCACTGATGTTTCGTTGATAAGCCCACAACATCTCCACAGGGCTCAACGGCAACACCTGGCGTCCCAGGTGTGCCCCCCACAGCTTTTACCCCCTGATGGTCACTTTGCAGCCCAGTTGGGGTCTTTCCTCTTGATCCACAGCCAGCTGCTGCCTCGCTCGGCAGCCTCTGACAATGATCCGATGGCTTGTCGAAAGGCCTGTCCTCGCACTCCCATCCCCTTCAGAAGCTTGACTGTGGACGTGGCAACAACGCCTCTGCATCCAACCTCAACAGGAAGCACATGGGCTCGCCAGCCATGTTGTTCTGCCTCTGCTGCTATGTCGGAGTACTTCAGGCATTTGCGTTCATATGCTTCACTGACTGCAGTCTCCCATGCAAGGTTTTGCAAGGTTGACCACAAGACCAGGTCCGGCCTGAGATTAGTTGTGATGATCTCAGGCGGAAAGACGAGCTTCTGGTCTAGATCAACCTGCATTTTCCAATCCTGGGCATTGTCCAGGAAGGTCGCTTCCACTCTAGCAGATGTTTTTGCTGGGAGTTGTCCTGCTCTTATGAAAGGGGTGGTGTTTGGATATCCAGATGGTGAGGGAGGAAGGGCGTTGTTAGTAGATCTTCTTCCTTCCTTTGTCCCAAGGTGTAGCGGCCTTGGGACAAACTGGTTTTGCAGCCGGTGAGAATGTGCCTGAGTGTTGCAGGGGTTTGGCAGAGAGCACATGTTGGATCCTCTCTGAGCCACTGGTTTAGGTTCTTGGGTGAGGGAAGAACATCGTAGGTGGCTCTGATGATGAAGCTGAGTCGGCTTCCTTCCATCTCCCAAAGATACCTCCATGTGAGCTTACGATGTTCTAGGTTTTCCCAGCTAGTCCATTGGCCTTGTTTGGACTGCGAGACTGCCTTTGCACATCTTGCTGCCTCTTCCTGCTGTCGGACCTCAGCCACCACCAGCTTTCTCCTCTGGGTTGATCTTGCCTTGTGCCATGTGGGTCGGCTTGTTCCGAGTCCAAACCCACCTCTTCCATGCTGCACCTATCCTACAATGTCTCCATGTCTGAGAGCAGATTTTGCTTGCTCTACAGCCTCAGTTGGGATCCATTTCCTGCCAGTAGCCAGTATAGGGGCAGCCGCTCGGATCGTGTCATCTTGAGACTCGGTCAGGGTCACTTTTCATGTTTTTCAATTTTGCACTCTGCACCTTATTCTGCATTTCTGCATTTCAACCCACACCTTTAAAGCTCATTTGCACTTCTGGTTAGAACGCCAACTGCATTTCGTTGTCCCTGTACTTGTACTCTGCACAATGACAATAAAGTTTAATCTAATCTAATCTAATGTTCAGCCTCACTTTGGTGCATTTGTACTCCTATGTGAGGCTAGAGACAGGCAGTTCCAGGGCCCCATGCCCATACAAGCCGATATTGCTGAGGCAACGGGGAAGACCAAGCCACTTCTTGATGTAAGAGCTGACTGTCCTCTCCAGCTTCTCGACTTTGGTCATGGGGATCTCATAGACTGTTAAAGGCCACATCAGGCGGGGGAGCAATCCAAACTGCAGACACCACAGTTTCAACTTGCCAGGAAGCAAGGTCTTGTCGATGCTGGCAAGGCCTTTGATGGTTTCTTCTCTCAGCTGATCGCTCTGGTCTGAGTCTTTGAGGTTCTCGTTGTACCAGCGCCCTAGGCTCTTAACGGGTAGCTCTGACACCAATGGAATGGGTATATCCTTGATGTAGAACCTCTGGTCCACAACTTTTCCTCAAACGATGGATATGCTCCTGGATTTGCTTGGTTTCAGCTTCATCCTTGCCCATGTGATGTTGTTATGAAGCTTCTCTAACAGCCGTTTTCTGCATGCAATGGTGGATGTTAAGGTGGTCATGTCATCCATGTAGGTGCGAATGGGAGGTAGACGCTGTCCACACTGCAGACGTTCACCTCCTACAACCCACTTGGAAGCTCGGATGATCACTTCCATTGCCATTGTACTGACTAAGTCCTAAACGAAGTCTAGTACTGGTTGCTAATATGGCAGAATTAAGTTTAGACGTGCGCCCAGTGCGCTCGAACATAGCAAACGGAGAGTTCAGTAATTTTACAATGATCTCGCAGGTTTATTTTCTTCATGTAGCATACAGCGGTACATACAGCAATAACTTTAACTCATAATATATAACCAAAATAACAAACCGAATTGCACACCACAAAGGCACATAAACACATAGCACATAGCATATACTACAGCGACACCGGCACAGTCGAAAACTGTTTGCTTCCCAAACTTAGCAACACCTGTGTCTTAGTTTCCTCTAGGTTAAATGGCCTACCTGCCTGACCCGAGGTCGGCTGAGCCACAAAACACATACAGCCCCCTAGTGGCACAGGGCAAAATTACATGAAATAATACAGAAATAATGGATGCGGAACTGGATGCGGAACGGCTGCAGATTCGCTCCGCTGCGGAAAGGTTGCGTACTTCAACTCCATCAACACACACTGGTTCCGTCCGTGCTCCGCTCCGTTGCGGGTCCGCCTGTTGTGACAGCTGTCCGAGGGCGCACGAGATCTCGCGAATTGACGCATAATCACGCGATATAACCGGACGAGAACCACAAAGCATTTACAATGTTTTTGAGTCCATTCCATAGTCAGGAGTAGAAGAAGATTGTTATCCTTGTAAAAAGGATTTGACTGGTCAAAAATCACTGGGTAATTTTGAACACCCATAATTAGACACTCTTCATCCATGGTGTCGAGGTGAAAAGCCGCCTCGAACCTGACCTGTTGACTTCAGGTCTGTCCCCGCTCATTATGACGTATTAAATTGGTGAAATATGATCCGCTGAGAACCAGAAGTATTTTATTTTGAAAATAAGTTGGATGTTTTATTTTGTATCTGTGCACGACTTCCCGCTCGAACGAGTCGAATTTGATGCGCCGTGCTCCGGCGTCCGTCAAAAATAGAAGCTCTGCGTATCGTTTGCGAGGGCTGGCGGATGACGGAGCCGTTCCGCACCCACGACGCAGCGGACCCGGAGTCAGTGGACGCTCACACGTTGATTATAATGGATACGTATCGGCTCCGCCGCCACAGCGGAGCGGATCTGCAGCCGTTCCGCATCCAGTGGAAATGAGCCTTAAGGCTTCTTGCAGCTCCCTTTCTGCACCCACAAAGTTGGTGCCATTGTCGGATCTCAAGTGCGAGACTTGTCCTCTTCGACAGATGAACCTTCGCAATACGTTGATGCACGAGTCTGTGTCAAGAGAATAGGCCACTTCCAGGTGCACGGCCCTGCTTGTCATGCAAGTGAAAACTACTCCATATCTTTTGACGATGCTACGCCCTCTTTTCACGTCAACTGGTCCAAAGTAATCTACGCCAACGTTAGTGAACGGCGGTAGATCAGGAACTACTCTCTCTTCTGGCAGATTTTTTGCTCACTGGTTTTTCCACCATGGAGCTTACAGATGAGGCATCTTGATATGATCTTCCTCACTGCAGTAGGTCCACTTGGGGGATCTCTCTTGCTGGCAAAAAGCGATTATGGAGGTTTCAGCCTACAAGAGATCTTCCAGCATCACCTTCTGATTCCCAAGTGATCTTGAGAAAGCTTGCATCTCCTTTTGTACATCCAATCTTGCTGTTCCAGTAGCACTGATGTTTGCAAGCTCCAACTCTTTTCTTTTATTATTCAGTTTAAGCTGAGTTCTTTTCAGCTTAATGAGCCACGCAACTGCAACCTTCAATCTTTGCCAATCAGAGAAATGGGTCATCAGTTGCGATGTGGCATTGGTGTCAACAAGTATTGCATTGACCGTCAGATTTCTCTTTACTTCTGGGTCATCGGCAGTGACACTTGTATCCACAGGAAATGTTGGCCACGTTTCTTCAGGTTCCCGTAGGAATTCCGGGCCTTCCATCCATCTTTGCTTCACAAGATCTTCTGCCTTCAATCCACGAGAAGCATCGTCGGCAGGGTTCAGGGATGTGGGAACATACCTCCACTGCTCAACTTCCGAGTTGTCCCTGATGGTGGTTACCCTGTTTGCTACAAAGGTTTGAAATCTTTGGTCCTCATTCTTTATGTACTTAAGAACTGATGTGCTGTCAGTCCAAAAGCAGGTCTTCTTCAGTGGAAGCTGGAGCTCCGATTGAAGCGTCTTGTTCACTCGTACTGCAACAACGGCAGCGGTGAGCTCTAAACGGGGAATGGTGACAGGCTTCATGGGGGCCACCCTCAGGGGCGGTTTCTCGTATGTGCGACATGTGCGGTTGCACAGGGCGGCATCTTTGGGGGGGCGGCATCGGAGGCACGCCAATTTTTATTTATTTTTTTTGGGACGAGCGCCTATGCTGCCCAGACATCATGCCAGTGCATGATTTGATTGATAACATGGGCACCGATAGGTTTTCTAATGCCCATCTCATTGTGGGGAGTGTGTGCGCCCTCCGTTTGGTGCAGATCCGCCCTACCGCTGTGCTGGTCTCACACACACAACCTGAAGGGGAAGGGGGAGGGGGAGGGGGGCGCGCGATTCAGGCCTTCTCCCTTGCTGCAGCGGGCATCTAATGGCATCTAATAATGCAACAGGCTACCATAAGTTAATCACGGCAGTTATTACACACGTTTGGATTTGGGCATGCCTCAGACTCATGGTGTGTGAGCGGTATCGGAGCGACACTGGAGCGAAACAGAGCGGCCGCTCCGGCGTCTAAATAAAAAACCGTTCCACGCTCCAGCAACATTCCATCCGCTCCTCGCTCGCTCGCTCGCGCTCTGCTCCGCTCACTAGCTCTGGCCTGGACTCATTTCACCTAGTCAAATAGACTTCACTAGCAGCCCAATAATATGCCAACACAGGTGGGCTGTAGCGTTTAATAGAAGGGGAAATCCTCGCGGCTGGTTTGGCTCCCCAACGTCCTGTTTCCCCCCGTCGCCATGGCAAGGCGTCCTCGCGACCCCCCGCCCCCCCCCCCAGCTGCGCGCTTGACAGTTCACTAGTAGTATAAAGGCTCAGCGCTGTGTTTTAGTCATTTTTGTATAAATGCTTTCTGAAAACTCCTCAACCCCATTTAGTATGACACATTGTGTCATCAACATTCATGGCAGTACCAGCAGTTTGTAAGTAATTTGTCAGTAATTGATATGTCATAAATTGGTTCTCAAAATTCACCAGATTGATGCATTTAAATGAAATCTACTGAATTTTTTCTCCCGGGGGGGCATGCCCCCGGACCCCCCGAGAGGATTGCGAGCCCCCCACCAATCCTGTGGGAAACACTTCTGTTTGTCTTATTTTAACTTCAGTGTGACTATGTTATTATGGCATAATGTGCATATATTTATATATCTGTTTTATTTCCGTATGGTTCTGACAAGAGTTTTTACAATAAAATACATTATTGTACAATCCTAAACCTAAATGAACGGGTTTGACTTTTGGGGTGGGGGGTGCCGGGTGGGGGATTCGCACAGGGCACCAAACAGGCTAGGACCGCCCCAGGCCACCCTGGCTTTGCCAAATAGGAAGGCAACATGAACCCTCTCTTCCATGTTCTGCATTCTCAGGTAAGTAGCTGTACCATAGCCGTTCTCGCTCGCGTCGGCGAAGTGATGCAATTGGGCGCTGACAGTCCTCCCAAATCCTTCAGGCTTCACACATCTGTGGATCTTGAAATATGCCACCTTCTCAAGATCTGTCAGCCATTTGTTCCACTTCTGCTGGAAAGCTGGAGGTATCGGATCGTCCCAATCACGCTTTGTCCTGCATAACTCCTGCAACAGCAGCTTGGCGGGGAGTACTAGAGGTGCTAGGAATCCCAATGGATCGTAGACGGAACTGATGATGGACAGCATGCCTCGCTTGGTTGGTGGCTTCTCCTTGACTTTCAATTTGAATTTGAAAGAGTCCGTCTCGATACACCACTGCAAGCCCAAAGCTCTGTCCAACGGCAGCTTATCCCTGTCCAGATCAAGCTCATGCAGGTTCTTGGACTTGAGATCCTCTGGGAGGCGTTGAAGCACTTCTCGACTGTTACTGATCCACTGAGTGAGGGTGAAACTTCCTTTGCTGCAAATGGTTGTAAGGTTCTTAACCATTGGTCACTGCATCCTCTACAGAGGGCATACTTTTCAATAGATCATCTATGTAGAAGTTTCGGTTGACCGTTTCGATCACTTCGGTTGGAAAGTTGGCCTGGTTGTCTGGTTGGCAACACTGGGTGATGAAACCGCTCCAAATAAATGGACAGTCATGCGATGCTCTACAAGATCTTGCTCCAGGTTACCTTGAGGCCACCATAAGAATCTTAAGTATTCCCGGTGTTCCTCTGCCACTTTAACCTGGTGGAACATAGCTTTTATGTCCGCCATTATGGCCACTTGTTCCTGTCTGAACCTCATAAGAACTCCAAGTAACGAGCTGGTGAGATTCGGTCCTTGCAAGAGCTGACTGTTGAGTGAGATCCCTTTGTACTCTGCTCCACAGTTAAAGACCACTCGTAGCTTTCCCTTCTGTGGATGGTACACGCCGTGGTGCGGGATATACCACACCTTTCCTGTTGGCGTTTCAAACTGATGCTGCGGCACTTCTTCGGCATAGCCATTTCTAATGACGTCGGCAAGAAAGTTGTTGTACTCCTCATGAAAGCTTGCGTCTTTCTGTAGTCTCCTTTTCAGACCACGAACACGTTGCATAGCAACACTGAGATTGTTCGGCATCAAAACATCTTTCCCTTTGAAAGGCATTTTAAATGTGTAGTGTCCATTTTGAAGCTGAGCAGAGCTTTCCATTATCTCCACAAATTTCTTTTCTTCCCTTGACATTTCTTCCTGTTCTGCAGAAGCTCGCTCATTGAAGTCGTAGTTGTACTGGCTGGTTAACAGTTCTTCAATTCTGTCAATGGCGATTCTGTTGGCATAAACTGAAGGGTTGTCACTTCCACAGTTGCTACTTCCCCTAGGGTCTATCTTCACCTTCACGACTGTTAATCACCTCCCAAGGCTCCATCAACTTGGAGGCGTTTGTGCCAATTAACAGGTCAACATCAGCGTTTATGTGGGGAATCTTTACACCCTCTAAATAAGGCCACTTTCTCAGCTCCCTTTCACTGATTATGTTTGCTGTAGAGACAGGCATCTCTTTCTGGGTACACACTTTGGGAAGTGGATAGAAGCACTCACCAGAAAATCCTGAAATCTCAAGACTGTCAACAACAGAGCTTTCTACTGCGTTATTATGGCCCAAGGTGCGGATATGAATCTTAAATTTGCGTCCTTCCAAGTTCAACTTGTCAATGAGTGTCTTGGTGCAAAAAGTTCCTGTACTCCCTGGGTCCAGAAACGCATAGGTTTCAATAACCTTATTTCCCTTGGAGCACTTCACCTTAACAGGCAAAATAGGAAGAATTCCATTGCAGTGACCAGCCCCTGTAAGACCACAAGCAGAGGCTAATGTACAGCTGTCAGAAGTATTTTGACTGCTCAGTATTCCTCTGATCCTTCCGAGTAGCCCTTTCCTTCTCTCCTATGTGCAAAACACTGGGGTGCATTCGGTTGCACTTTTTGCATGTGATGTGCTGTCGCAATTCTTGCTCAAGTGCCCTGTGCACAAGCAACTGAAACACAGACCTTTCTCCTTTAGATAGCCCAGCTTCCCCCTGTGTGTCTTTCTACCCCGTTTAAAACATTGTTCCAAAACATGACTACTGTTATGCTCAGAAGCAACGAGTAGCCAAATGTGCCAGGTACCCCAGAGACAAAGACCCAATAGACAAGACAGTGACTGCACTTAGGCTATTATTGGAGTTATGTCTGTGGAAGTAGGGACGGAGCCGTCCAAGGAGGGAAGGGGGAAGTCCAGGGAGAGGTGAGAGGGTAGAGGTTCCACTGGGAGGTTAGGCGGGGGTGTGGGTAAGGAGGCTGGGAGGCGTTGATGGAGCTGGGAGATACTGGGTTTACAGAGGGAGCCTGGAACACAAACAGAGGAGAACAGGGTTAGCAGAGACCAAACAACAGTCAGAGCTATGCAAAAACTCAGTAACTTGGAATATACTGCGAGGACACAGCCGGCTAAACTGACCACAATAGTCAACGTTCAAGCAACGGGCACCCCCTCTCAGCCTCTTCTTATACTCGGGTCTTGATGGCGATGTGGAGCAGCTGGGCTGATTGGCATTGCCAGCACCTGTGCTGGGCTGATTGGCTGTGCAGGCTGCCGGCTGATGGAGAGCCCCAACAATTACCAGCAGCACAATACTGGCAGGAAATAAAATCCGTCTTTGTCACTTTGTTCTGAGCCATTTCTTTATTGTCACCATCTGGTTTACTGCATTCATCCTCATTCTTGTGAGCATCTGCTTTGTTTCCATCCTCAATGACCATCTGTGTTGCAAAGCTGTTTCTTCTCAGCTGTGGTTTCACCTGTAACTTACTTGCTTTTGCAGCTCCTTTGATAAAAGGTGAAGTGTCTTGTATGTCACCAAAGACTGGATCTGAAGTGATTCTGACCTGGCACTTCACAATGTCTGAGAACCGTGCTCTTCGACCAGTTCTCTCCAGTATCTCACATGCCTTTGCTCTCCACTTGTCTCTTATACGGAAGCTTCTGACTCAGTATTTTCATATTTGCTGGCATATTAAGTTCCTCTAAGTACTGAAGATCCTCCATAGCGTTGGAACACTCCCGGAGGAAAAGTCCATAAGCTTTGAGGGCTTTGGGGTCCTCAGCCTTGATACTTGGCCATCCTATGACCTTCTCCATGTAGGCTGCTGTTATCTTGAAATCATTTCCAAAGTGCTCCTTGAGCAACTTTTTGGCAACAGCAAATCCTTTATCTGCAGTCATATGAAGGCATCTGCGAACAATATCCCTTGGCTGCTCCCTAGTGAATTGCTCAAGATAATACAAACAGTCTCCTTTACAGCTGGTCTTTGCTTCCACGCAGTGCTCAAACGCCTTCATAAATGTGTTGAACCTTAGAGGATCTCCATCATAAATTGGAATTTCTCGGCGTGGCAGCAGTTGTGACGTTTGCATTTGAACAAGGAGAGCTGTTATGTCATTCTGTTCTTGCAGTAGATTGTAGAGACCTGCTGTCTGACTTTGGCCTTGCAGAGGTTGAAACACTTGTTGGCCTAGAGTGGGTTGAAAGCTTTGACTGAAGGTCGTCTTTGATTGTAACTTAGGAGGTTGAGAGCCTTGACTGACAGTTGGCTTTGGCATGATAGTTGGCGTGGCTAATGGTGGAGCATCGCTTTGCAGTGGTAGAGATTCATTGCTTTGCAGTGGTAGAGATGCATTGCTTTGCAGTGGTAGAGATGCATTGCTTTGCAGTGGTAGAGATGCATGTCGCTGTGAGGGCGGATGCACAAATATTGAGGCCTGTGGATTGAGAGAGGTGAGCGGGAGTTTAGATCTGGCTCCTTTCCTGATGTAGGAAGCCATTCCATCAGATTGCCTTGAATGGACGCTGCTACCAACCTGTAGCACTGCTAGCTTAGCAGAAGTGGCAGCTATCTCAGTGTCAAGCTCAAGCTTCTCCCTTTTTCTCCTCAAGATGAGCTCCTGCTCCTCCAATGCATGCTTATCATTTAAAGCAGCAGCTCGAGCCAAGAGCGCGGCCTGTTCCGCCTCTGCCCTGCGTCTGGCTGAAGAAGTGGAGGATCTGCTACTTGAGGATCTGCTACTTGAGCCATGGTGCCTTGACTGCACGTTTGAAATGCTGTCTTGAGGTCGAATCTGATCCTCCTCTTTTTCATCCTTTCCACAAGCAACCTCATTTCCGTTTCCAGCATTGACATCAACAGTTTGAAGATCATCCCTTTCATGTTCCTTTAAAGTGTTGTCAACAACCGTAAGTGTTTCTGTTGGTCCAATTACATTTTCACTTTGGAGAGTTTGAGTTTGCTCAGTTTGAGTTTCATTTTGACCCGGCAAATCAACATCATGATCATCACCTACCTTGGTAGCTGGAGCTTTAGTGTCATACAACCATTGATTTGTACCCACAATAAACTCATTGATATTTAACATTTTAGCTTGGTAACATATTTCATGTTTGTTTGCATCATCAACAGGCAATAAACCCAATAAAGATGTATGCACCTGCTGTATTTTGTCACACAATTCATTGAACCTGTTAAATTCATTTTCAACCTCATTTACATGCTCTTTATCACCCATCAATTTAGCAGTAGATTATTTTACGCTCGACAGTTTACCAAATTTAGACTTTCTTTCCTTTTCTAAACTGCTTATTTTTTCCAACAAAGCTTTGGGTGTTAATTTAACCACGCGTTTTTCAGTTACAGATTTTACCCCTGCACCCACACCAAGTTCAGTCTCAAGGCCAAGTTTGCCTTTTTCCTCTTCGGCCATAATGACCACGCAAAGTTAATTAGCTTATTAATCAATAAGCCCGCAGAAATAGTTTGTGCTGCGCAACAACTCGTCTAAACGCGCAAAGTTGATTTTAGACGGTTGCGAGTCTGCTACCAATGCATTGGGTTTACGCGAATGTGTGCACACAAATTACCATGGCCATTCATAATATCAGCGCTGATTACCACATACCCCAATCGAGCATTGGCCGGCTTTGATGAATGGTGTCCCGTGTGATGATGCTGGTTTTCCGGTGGGCCTGTAGCTCGCTCCGGTACAGACAATCAGCAATCGGCAACTCCAAACATTTGCCCACCTCACATCCGTGGTTTCCAAACGAACACCGTTAAATCCACAACAGGTCCGCGTCCTCTCGATGAACGTTATCCAAATCGAAGCAGTTTTCGATCTAAATGTACTGACTAAGTCCTAAATGAAGTCTAGTACTGATTGCTAATACGGCGGAATTAAGTTTAGACGTGCGCCCAGTGCGCTCGAACATAGCAAACGGAGAGTTCAGTAATTTTACAATGATCTCGCAGGTTTATTTTCTTCATGTAGCATACAGCGGCAATAACTTTAACTCATAATATATAACCAAAATAACAAACCGAATTGCTCACCACAAAGGCACATAAGCACATAGCATATACAACAGTGACACCGGCACAGTCGAAAACTGTTTGCTTCCCAAACTTAGCAACACCTGTGTCTTAGTTTCCTCTAGGTTAAATGGCCTACCTGCCTGACCCGAGGTCGGCTGAGCCACAAAACACATACAGCCCCCTAGTGGCACAGGGCAAAATTACATGAAATAATACAGAAATAATATGGCTCATACAGCCATGGTGAAGGCTAGTGGGGAGATGGTACAACCTGCCATTATTCCTATTTCCAGTGACTGATGGTGTGTATTCTGTTGCTTTGACACAGAATTGCAGGTCTTGGAAGTAGTTTTTGACAAGGTTTGTGATGTTATTTGGGATGTGGAAGAAGTTGAAGGCTGTCCAGATGAGGGAATGAGGGACAGATCCAAAAGCATTGGCTAGGTCCAGGAATAAGACGTGCAGGTCTCTCCCTTCCCTTTTGGCTGATTGGAGTTCGTGCCATATCATGCTTGTGTGTTGTAAGCATCCTGAGAAACTGGGTATGCCCGCTTTCTGGACCGATGTGTCAATCAAGTTGTTTTGTTTCAGGTAGGTTGTCATCCTTTGAGCAACAATGCTGAAGAAGACCTTCCCTTCAACATTCAACAGATTGATCTGTCGGAATTGGTCGATGTTTGAGGCATCCTTCTCCTTGGGGATTACCACTCCTCCCGCTCCCCGCCAAGCTTTTGGGATGGTCTGTGTCTTCCATGCAACCTTCATTTGTCTCCACAAAAATCGCAAGCCGCCTGGGAAATTTTTATACAGCCAGTATGAAACTCCATTTGGTCCTGGAGCTGAAGCTGCCCTTGCCTTCTTTACTGCTTTCTTGACCTCACTCCATCTTGGGGGACTGTTGTCCAGCTGGTGTTCTGGTTGAGGCCGTGGTGGCATGTCTGGTGGTAATTTCCTCTGTTCCAGTCTGTGGCTGTCTGTGTGAGTCATTTTCAGGTGGTCTTCCAATTCCCTCTTTGGCACCTTCAGTGACCCGCTCTTTTCCTTTGTGAAGAGTCATTTCACAAATCTGAAGGGATCCTTATAGAAGGATGTTCTTGCCCTCTCTTTCCTCTTGCGTCAGAGCCTGAGATTTTCTGCTCTCCGCAAACTTCCCAGGCGTCCCTTCAGGTCTGCTTGCAGGAGGTCGATGCCAGCTTTTTCCTCCTGTGAGGATCTCTTCCACTGCTTCCTCAAGTCCCTTCTCTCCATCACAAGATGTTCAATACGTTGCTGCCTTCTGGACTTGGTAAGGTTTGTTGGTGTCACATGCTTCTGTCCTATCTTTTGCATTCTGAACCTTTCTGCTCCATAGGAGTAGATCAGATCGCCCATTTTCTCCAGTTTCTTCTCCACTGTTCCTTTGATTCCGCCCAGGATCTTGATTAGGTCTGCATCGATTGCTGCCCACTCTTTCTTGGGCCACTTCACTTGAGGTCTGTGCCCTTGGATGTTTTTCTCCAAGTGATGCAATTGTGGTTCCAGGTTCTCTGATGTTCAGCTTGAATTACTGTCAGTCACTGGGGTACTGATGCTCGGTGGACTGTGGGTTAAATCCTGCCGCTGAGCTTCACTCCCCTGACTTGACCTTTTTCTTAAAAGATAACGATCAATGCGAGGTCCCAGACTCAGTTTCTTCAAGCACTTCATCCGCCCTTGGTGTATTTTTAGGCCTCTGATGGTTGTTACCTTGGACCAGCCACAGGTGCATACTTGGAGCTCTTGTCCTTCAGCTGATGGTGCTTGTTTTTGCTGATTTTCTGATTTGTTGTCGTGTTCATTCAAAGGTCATTAACCGGGTTGTCAGCCGATGAGACATCTTCCACTCTTGCAGACTCTAGAGGGGTTTTTCTCTTTGGATTCTTTGTAGCAATGAGGGGTGGCTCTTGTTCACTTATCAAGGCGACAGAGCCTGCTATCATGGATAGCTAGTCCATGACAGCCCCGTTGGGGTCTTTTCCTCCTGTCAGCTGTCTTTTCACGCCGTCACATGTTATTTCCCTAGTTGTCAGCTGCACTTTCACAGCAGTCACTAGATTTCTCCAGTTTTTCAGTTGAGCTTCTAGGACTTGATATTACAATTCCTCATTTGATCAGCACTTGGTCATAAGTGGGCTAGGGGTAGTTGCTTCACTGGGGTCTTCAGGTGGGCAGAGATATGAACAGAGAGAGAGAGAGAGAGAGAGAGAGAGAGAGAGAGATTTTTAATAGTACCTTTATTTTAACAATCAAGAATCTACACTTTGGTCAATAAGCACAGGTCAAACAGCAAATCCATTAAAAAAATGAAAAGAGCAAAAAACAAAAACAAACTAAAACCAATAAATCACAGATCAGTCCATGCAGACCGGGTTAGATATGTATTAGATTAGATGGTGAGAGAACACCAGAGCATTGTCACTGGCTGAACACAGTATGCTAGAGTAAGTCCAGACCTTAATGAACTGCTCCATGTCCTGCATCGGACTGTAATACTTAAAATCTATATGGACCCTGGCCTTTACCATCCGACTGAACAATAAGCTCACATTCACATCCAACATGTCCTCCTCTTTCCTTCTCCTACTCACACACACTGCCATCTTGGCCTGTCCCAGTATGAAGTTTAGAAGTTTACACTTGTTTTCTTCTGCCTTTCTGTACTTCACACCCAGGATAAACACCTGTACAGAGAACTCTTCTCTAGCTACGCTGAAGAGACTCTTCAGAAGAGTGAAAAGAGGAGTGAGACGTGCACACTCGCCATAACAGTGAAAGACTGTCTCCCTCTCACCACAGAACACACACCGGTCAGTGTGCCCTGGGGCGATGACAGATAAGAATGAGTTCACTGCCACATGTAGCACCCTCCATTGTAAGTCTGCCACTTTTTTCATCAGTGAGCCTTTATAGAGGCTCCTCCAGGCAGGCATCACCTCATCTCCCAGCTGCAGGTGACCTCTCCATGGAGTGTCCACACGGTTCAGAGTCTTTCCATTCAGACACTTTACCATGACTCTGTACAGGGCCTTACCAGTGGCCTCCTGTAGGCTTAAAGTGCAGTGCTGTGTGTTTAAAAACCAACCAGTACAGTCTTTAAAAACCGGGGCGAACAGTGATGGAGGGAAACGTATCGTCAGTGCAGGGGGCAATAAAACCTTGGGAGTGCCGGCTCAGTACAAGTTGTTGTTGTCCACTCAGACAGCCCCTCCAGTGCTCCAACAGTCTGCTAATGGTCCTCACAGACCGGACCCCCACACCAGCTGCCAGGGCTGCTGCATCCTGTAGTCCAGCTCCAGCCAGGTGAACAACAGACCCCAGAGTCGTGACCCTGGCCTTGCAGAAAATGGCTCTAAATGCTGCTCCTGCCCAGAAAGGGGTGCCAAATTGTCCTCCAAAAACCACAGGCTCCTGAAGCAGCCAGTGAAGAGAGACCGTACTTTTCTCCCTTGCCATCAGCTTCCACACAGAAAAAACTCCCCGGTAGAAAAGTGGCAAAGTACACAGGTCTGCAGTGCTGAGGTCCATGAGGAACAGTGAATCCTTCATACCCAGGTCAGCGAACCGCTGGAGAATCAGGTGAGCTAGCGGCCTCCAGACCAGGTCCTTAGGGGCCGTACAGCAGTTGCTGAATGAACTGCAGCCGGAAAGCAGCTCCTCTACTGGCCAGTTGGACAAGTCCTTGCCCTCCCTCATCCTTCGGAAGGTAAAGGACAGCTTTAGGGATCCAGTGAAGTTTATTCCAAAAAAAATTGACTAGTATCTCCTGTATTTTGGAAAGCAGATTAGGTGGAGGATCAACACAGGCCAGTCTGTGCCAAAGGGAGGAGGACACCAGGTTGTTGATGATGAGTGCCCTTCCTCTATACGACATGCTTGGTAACAGCCAGCTCCGCCTCCTGAGCCGACCTTCAACCATAGCCAGCGCATTATCCCAGTTCTTGTTCACAATAGTCTCATCGCCTAAGAACACCCCAAGGTATTTTATGCCCCCTGTCTTCCACGTCAGTCCTCCTGGTAAAAACAGGTTGGTTGTGGGCTTATCGTTAATCATCACCGCTTCGCTCTTACTCCAGTTTACCTTTGCTGACGTTAGCTGACGCTAACTCATTAAACAGTCCAACATTAGTTTTTATGGTGTCAATGTCTTTTTGTGTATTCACCATTAAAATCACATCATCAGCATAGGCAGACAGTTTAAAAACAGCAGGACATCCATTAAAAACAACACCATTGAGCTCCCTTCTTAATTTGTGGAGCAGGGGCTCTATGGCTAGGGAATAGAG
Organism: Urophycis tenuis; assembly: GCA_036785325.1. Lineage (NCBI taxonomy): Eukaryota > Metazoa > Chordata > Actinopteri > Gadiformes > Phycidae > Urophycis > Urophycis tenuis. The sequence continues at coordinate 320,587 of JAXIVH010000161.1, forward strand.
CATCCTCGATAGGGAACATCCCTGCCGAACCCCCCTCTCCACATTAAAAGGAGCAGCTAGGCCACCATTAACCTTCAGTATACTCGCAATGTCACAGTACAGTACCTGGATCTTAGCTATGAAGCCTGGGTTGAACCCAAAAGCAGCCAGCGCCTGCCACAGATACTGGTGTTCAACCCGGTCAAAAGCTTTTTCCTGGTCTACGGATATCAGACCAGTGTCTGTGTCCAATGAGCTAGAGACGTCCAAAACATGCCTGATTAGAGTGATATTATCACTGATGGACCTGCCGGGCACGCAGTAGGTCTGGTCCACATGAATCATTTCACCAACAACCTCCCTCAGCCTCAGGGCCAGGGCTTTGGATAAGATCTTATAGTCTCCACACAGCAATGAAACCGGTCTCCAGTTCTTTAAGAGCTGCAGATCTCCTTTTTTGGGGAGCAGGGTGATTACAGCCCTCCTGCAGCTCAGCGGTAGTTGTCCCCGGTTCAGACTGTCTTGGAAGACCTCAAACATATCCTCCCCGAGAACCGTCCAGAAAGACTTGTAGAACTCCACAGGGAGCCCATCAATACCTGGAGCCTTCTCATTGGCCAGGCTCATGAGGGCTGTATGGAGTTCATTCATAGTCAGTTCAGAGCTCAATGCTATATTAGAAGCAGGATCCACCTGAGGCAGGTCATTAAAAACCTGTCCACCCAGCTCTGGGTTATCCACAAACTCATTCGAATACAGTGCTTTGTAGAAGGTTGTGGCATACCTCCGGATCTCTAGGCCTGTTGTGTATGAAGAACCATCTTCAGCATGTAGCGAGTGGATGATCTTCTTCTGCCCATTTTTCCTCTCTAAGCTGAAAAAAAAACTGGGATGGAGCATCCATTTGTGAGGCGTTCAGAAAACGAGACCGAACCAGCGCCCCCTGCGCTGTAATGCCCAACAGGTTGGCTAATGCAGCCTTTTTTCCTTTAAGGGCTTCAAAATGCCCTTGTTCTCCTGTACAGTCTGCCAAACCCTGCAGCTGTACCACCTCGGTCTCTAGGTCCTGAAGAGACCTGCTAATGTACTTAGTGACATTGCGAGTATACTGCTTACAAAATTGTTGGATTTGGACTTTGCCAAAATCCCACCACTGCTGTAAAGAAATAAAATTGGACTTCTTCTGCTTGTGTAAAACCCATAAATAATTAAAACCCTCTCTAAAAGCATTGTCTAATAAAAGAGCTGTGTTAAAATGCCAATAAGCGCTGGTTATCTTGACATTTGAGATAAAAAATGAGCACTGAACCAGGGAGTGATCTGTGAAGCCAACAGGTATAATGTGACTTGATTTAAAAATACTAAAATGATGCTTGAAACAATAAAAACGATCAAGTCGAGCCATGGATAAAACATTATCACGGCTGTGGCTCCATGTATACTGCCGGGTGTTTCTATGGAACCCTCTCCATACATCTTGCAGCTCGTGAGCTTCGATGAGACACTGCAGCCGAGCACACGAAGCACGGTGGGGCTCCAGGTGATTTCTGTCTGCATTAGGATGTTCTGTGCAATTAAAATCACCTCCCAGAAATAAATACTCCTCAGTGTTACAACTGCTAATAGCATCACATAGAATGTCTAAAAAATTCATTCTATCTTTGCTAAAAAACAGGGGCATAAACACAAATAAAAACCATTTTGACATTCTCATATTGTGCTCTGACCTTCAAACGTGTAGGGACGTGTAGGGAAGTTGCTGCCCCCTGCCTCTGCACATTAAACATGCCCCAGATGTTTAGGAGAATACGGTAGAAAGGAGGCAACCTAGAACTGTTAGCTCCATGTGGTACTGTCAAAAAAAGTGACTTGTCAAGTCCCAGCCCCCACAAGTTCTTAGAATTGTACAACTCAAATGTTTCCAAGCAACGACTGTGGGTCCATTAAGGAGTCTTTTTACAAACTGCAACCGAAAAGCAGCAGTCCTGCTATGAAAGTGTATGAGACCATGCCCCCCCTCATCTTTAGGCAGGAACAAAACAGATTGTGGTACCCAATGTAGGCCATCCCAAAAAAAATTCCCAACAATTGATTGCAGTTTGTTCAACAGTTCTGGTGGAGGATCCACACAGGCCAGACGATGCCAAAAGGATGAGGCTACCAAGTTGTTTATGATAAGCACACGCCCCCTGTATGACATCTTTGGCAGCAGCCACTTCCACCTTTCAAGCCGCCCACTAGCACTTTCCACTGCACCATCCCAATTTTTCTTCAAGACTTCGTCATTCCCCAGAAAAACACCCAAATACTTAAAACCATCTTTTTCCACACTAAACCCTCAGGGAGTCTTGGCACCCCTTCCCCCCACTGACCAAGCAATAGAGCCTCACTTTTAGACCAGTTAACTCTGGCTGATGAAACTGACCCAAAAACTTTAAGTATATTAACAATTTCCTCTATGTCTCTTCTCCCACTAATTAGCAGGACTATGTCATCGGCATAGGCTGATAGACGAACAGGAAAAAAAGAGCCAGGAAAGGACACGCCACTCAGCGCCCCTCTCAACCTATGTATGTATTGCTAAAGTGTACAACATTCCAGACAAGGAGCAGCCTTGTCTTACACCCCTTCCAACCTTGAAGGGAGCGCTTAAACCACCATTGACTTTGAGGATGCTCTCCACATTACTGTACAGAACCCTGATCTTTTTTACAAAGCCTTCCCTGAAACCAAAGGCAAGTAGAGTGTCCCACAGAAAACTATGCTCTACTCTGTCGAAAGCTTTTTCTTGATCCAGTGAGACCAACCCCACATCAATTCCAAGAAGTTTGGAAACATGTATGACGTCACGAATCAAAGAAACGTTGTCAACAATAGATCTACTAGGAACGCAATATGTTTGGTCCGGATGGATGACCTGGTCCATTACCTTGGACAGCCTGTTGGCGAGGACTTTAGACAACAATTTGTAGTCGCTACACAGGAGCGACACAGGTCTCCAGCACCTAATATCAGTAAGATCACCTTTTTTAGGGAGGAGTGTGAGGACTGCCCTATGACAGCTCACCGGCAGGTGCCCTCCAGCTAGACTGTTGTTGAGCACGGTCCTCACCTATCTCCGACCAGAAACACTTGTAGAATTCTGCGGGAATACCATCCAAGCCTGGGGCTTTACCACATTCCAAACCCTGAAGGGCCCTCTCTAGTTCCTCCAGTGTCAGGGCGGAGTCAAGCTCGGCAAGGGACTCAATTGAAACTTGAGGCAGATCTCCCAGAAAAAGGCCGTCAGACCCACCACGCCTAAGTTCGCTCCTGTATAGGTCCTGATCAAACTGAACAGCTCTGTTCCGAATCTCACGGTCACCAGTCAATAAAGCTCCAGACTCAGATTTTAAAGCATGAATCAGTCTTTTCTGGCCATTTTTCGTCTCCAGGCTAAAAAAAGAATTTTGAAGGAACATCCATCTGCTCCACGCTCCGAAAGCGTGAACGGACCAAGGCACCCTTAGCGTTAATTCCTAGTAAATCAGCTAATGCATTCTTTTTTTTCACCAGATTTTCTATTTCTTCATGACTCCCAGTAGAGTAAGCCAAATTCTGAATTTCTTTTAGCTCCTTTTCCAATATCTCAATAGACTGGGTTCTGTCTCTTGTAATGTTTTGAGTGTCATGTTTGCACAACTGCTGAATTTGTACTTTGCCATAATCCCACCATTGTTGCACTGAAATATAAGATGCTTTACTTTCCTTAAAACCAGCCCAGAAAGTTTTAAAAACATCGTTAAAATATTTGTCATGCATAAGAGATACATTGAAGTGCCAGTAAGCACTTTTTGGCTTCACAGAATTCAAGGTGACCCCACAGAGAACGAACCCATGATCAGAAAAAGCCACAGGGGTAATCACACAATCCCTGAAAATGTTGAGATGATGTCTGAAAGTATAACACCTGTCCAGCCTGACCAATGAAATCATGCCACCATGAGCATGAGTCCAAGTATACTGCCTGTGCTCCTTATGAAAAGTCCTCCACACATCGCTTAGATCATGGGTGTTTATACACTGAATAAGCTTTTTACGTGAAAGCATATGCGGCTCCATGTGATTTCTATCTAGCCCGTGTTCTGTGCAATTAAAGTCTCCACCAACAAACAGATACTCTTCACTGCTACAACCAGCTATAGTGGATGATAATCTGTCAATAAAAGACCCTCTCTCTGTTGCTATTGTAGGGGCGTATACACAAATGAAAGTAAAAACATGATTTTCAAAAACGTGCCCTGATTTTTAAAAGTCTGCCTTGTATGACCTCCACAACCTCATGAGAGATTGGAGTAAAATTCTTTGCAAATTAAACTCGCAACACCAGCACTAACGGAAGTGTTGTGACTTAGAAGAGAGAGCCCATCCCACTCTAAAGCCCAATCAGCTGCATTCGCAGTGTCGCTATGTGTCTCCTGCAGAAGAAGAACATCTAAGCGCTTTACACGGAACAGTTCATAAAGCCCCCTTGCCCCATTTACGTTCAGGGAAGCAATGCGAACCACACTCATAATTAAAGGCAAAAAGAAAAAAAGACACCTATGCATATACACAAACATTGCAAAAATAGGCTTATTTACTATCATTATCGGCGTTACCCAGAAGCACGTTTAACTTCGTGATAAACTTTTTCAAACGGTTACCCTCTTGTCTTGTGACAAGACCTTCGGAAATTAACAATTTTGCTTTGGTCATAAATTGCTCTACGTCAGGGAAGTATGTATCAATCTGAAGTTTTTTAACGTGCTTGGTTTGCACCAGAAAATTCTTAATGTCATCCACAGTATATGACTGATAAACAAAGCCACTCGCGCGCATACTGCAACTGACACTGCAGTCAGAATCAAACTCGCTTTCCGATTCATTCATCGCTTTACCTTGAACTTTGTTGTGAACTTTCGTGGTTTTAACTCCGGTTGATTCATGAGTCTGACTTCGTCTCCTCTTTTGTCGGGCTCGGGGTACTTTAAACATTGAGCCTACTTCCTCTGCCTCCATTTGGGAGTTCTCGTCTTCAGCATCATTATCATCAACCTGATCGGTGTCTAATACGCTGTCTTGAAAGGTGTCAGCGCTAAGTATTACATCAGTTTCAACGTGAACATTATCTTCCCCTGCCAGAGGTAGGCCTACAGGGCTTTTGTGAGGCGAGGTGGCCTCTGGCTGGGGCGCCGTTCCCTCTCCCTCTGCTTGACCCCCCTCTACAGGCTCTCCCCCGTTAGCGGAATCATTATTTTCAGGGCATTGACCCTCTTCATTACTGACGTTACCCAACCCATTAGGTCTACCGGTAGCGGGCTCATCCGTATTTCCAGGACAATCCCGCAGCAGATGTCCAGTTTGCCCACAAGCAAAGCGCTTCATCAGACACGATGAGACATAGATCGGATAGCTGAACCCTTCCACAGTCACATTTAAAGTCAGATCAAAATCTCTATTGTTGTTCAAAGTCATGTACACGAACCGTCTAAATGAACAACATGTCTGAGCAGCAGGGATTTTGTCGATATTGCTATCTTCCTAATGGGTGACACCAGTTTTCCATAGCGGGAGAGAGTTTCAATCAGAACATCGTCTTTAATGAACGGGGGAACATTAGAAAGGATCACTTTCTTAGAGGGAGATGATAAAGGAAAGACCTTGGTGAAAGTGCCGTCAACTACAACACCACTTTCAACAACGGCGTTTGCCAGGTCTACCGAATCTAGAAACAAAACAACCGCACTGTTCATTCGAGCGGCAGAAATAATCTTATCATGTCCCAACGATTTCACCTACAGCCAAGCTGCATTTTTCGACGCTGGCACCAGCTGTTATTTTAATGCCATGTCGCTGCGTTAAAAATTCAAACCTCTCTTTACCTGAGGCTGCCATGCTCCCTGCACAGCAAAGCTGCCTCGGTAAGAGAAAACGTAACAAACCAAAGGTCCTAAATGACACAAAATCCATCAACAAACACAAAAAACCATAAGCATAAAGAAGAAAGATAAAGAAAGAAAGAAAAATAAGAGTAAAGGATCAGAGAGCCTGGCCCAGAGCCACACTCAGTACTCACTCAAACGCTCAAGCTCCGCCCACTCGCTCGCATGCGCACACACAGAGAGAGAGAGAGAGAGAGAGAGAGAGAGAGAGAGAGAGAGAGAGAGAGAGAGAGAGAGAGAGAGAGAGAGAGAGAGAGTCAGGGAGAGAGAGGTAGGGTTAGAGAGAGAGACAGAGAGAGAGGTAGGGTTAGAGAAAGAGATAGATAGAGAGAGAGACAGGGAGAGAGAGAGACCGAGTTAAAGAGAGAGAGACAGAGAGAGAGAGAGAGAGAGAGAGAGACAGACAGAATAACAGAGAGACACAGATACAGAAAGAGCAAGAGAGAGAGGTAAGGTTAGAGAGAGAGAGACAGAGAGAGATAGGGTTAGAGAGAGAGAGACAGAGTTAGAGAGAGAGTCGGAGAGATAGAGACAGGGAGAGAGAGACAGGGAGAGAGAGAGACAGAGAGAAGTAGGGTTAGAGAGAGAGATGGAGATAGAGACAGGGAGAGAGAGAGAGACAGGGAGAGAGAGGAATGGTTAGAGAGAGAGTTAGAGAGAGAGAGAGAGAGAGAGAGAGAGAGAGAGAGAGAGAGAGAGAGAGAGAGAGTCAGGGAGAGAGAGAGGTAGGGTTAGAGAGCGAGACAGAGAGAGAGGAGAGAGAGGTAGGGTTAGAGAAAGAGAGAGATAGAGAGAGACAGGGAGAGAGTGAGACAGAGTTAAAGAGAGAGAGACAGAGAGAGAGACAGACAGACAGAGTAAGAGAGAGACACAGAGACAGAAAGAGCAAGAGAGAGAGAGGTAAGGTTAGAGAGAGAGAGAGACAGAGAGAGATAGGGTTAGAGAGAGAGAGACAGAGTTAGAGAGAGTCGGAGAGATAGAGACAGGGAGAGAGAGACAGGGAGAGAGAGGAATGGTTAGAGAGAGAGTTAGAGAGAGAGAGAGAGAGAGGCAGGGAGAGAGAGAGAGAGAGGGAGAGAGAGGCAGGGAGAGAAAGAGAGAGAGTTGAATGGTTAGAGAGAGAGAGTTAGAGAGAGACAGAGAGAGAGACAGACAGAGACAGAGTTAAAGAGAGAGACAGGGGGGGAGAGAGAGAGAGTTAGAGAGAGAGAGAGAGAGAGAGAGAGAGAGACAGAGTCAGAGAGAACACACAACACTGATGGTCACTTTGCAAAACGTATATAATAATCAGAGTTATTTATCTCCATGTATAGAATTCCTGTAGTTTGCAGAAACATACATTTTTATTTCATTTTAAAGTTTGATCAATATTCACAGATGCTCCAGGGTAGTGAGGCTTTCAAAGCCCATTCATCTTGTTTACAATATTTAAACGAAAAGTATAAAAATTCAATAAAAACTAACAACGTTTTTTGGCAGCTGCCCGTGGCGCCTTGTCCACTATGTTCTCTGCGGAGGCTGAGCACAGAACCCCCAAGCACCATGCTGCTTGGGGGTTCTGTGGCCCTGTGGCGGTCAGTGTTCTCTTCTATGCTGTAGTGTGCTGGGGAGGCGGTCAGTGTTCTATGCTGTAATGTGCTGGGGAGGCGGTCAGTGTTCTATGCTGTAGTGTGCTGGGGAGGCGGTCAGTGTTCTATGCTGTAGTGTGCTGGGGAGGCGGTCAGTGTTCTATGCTGTAGTGTGCTGGGGAGGCGGTCAGTGTTCTATGCTGTAATGTGCTGGGGAGGCGGTCAGTGTTCTATGCTGTAATGTGCTGGGGAGGCGGTCAGTGTTCTGTGCTGTAATGTGCTGGGGAGGCGGTCAGTGTTCTGTGCTGTAGTGTGCTGGGGAGGCGGTCAGTGTTCTATGCTGTAATGTGCTGGGGAGGCGGTCAGTGTTCTATGCTGTAGTGTGCTGGGGAGGCGGTCAGTGTTCTATGCTGTAGTGTGCTGGGGAGGCGGTCAGTGTTCTATGCTGTAGTGTGCTGGGGAGGCGGTCAGTGTTCTGTGCTGTAGTGTGCTGGGGAGGCGGTCAGTGTTCTGTGCTGTAGTGTGCTGGGGAGGCGGTCAGTGTTCTATGCTGTAGTGTGCTGGGGAGGCGGTCAGTGTTCTATGCTGTAGTGTTTGGGGAGGCGATGTGCAGGATAGGCCACTGCACAGACTGGTGAGGGAGGCAGCTTCTCTGGGCTCGGCATTGAGCTGGCCTCTCTGTTTTTGCAGACAGAGGCTCATCCGTCATGCTCACTCCTTGCCATCCGAGCCGCGCTGCGCTGGCCGGCCAGGGGTGCATGTCACGTCACAGGTTCATTTCAAAGGGCTGCGCTACAAACTACCTCAAGGGCGACGGCAGAGAGATTGCTAGGACCTTGGCATACCCGGCAAGCTTTAGTCTGTTGTGTTCAGCCATTGTACCTTTAGTACACTGATGAGTGAGTGTGTGTGTGTGTGTGTGTGTGTGTGTGTGTGTGTGTGTGTGTGTGTGTGTGTGTGTGTGTGTGTGTATGTGTGTGTGTGTGTGTGTGTGTGTGTGTGTGTGCATGTGTATTGGTATGAATGGATGGATGTACAGTATATGTATATGTGTGTATGTGTGAGTTTGTGGGTATATGTATGAATATGTATATATTTGTGCATCTATGCATGCTCTATCTATGTATGATATGTAGCTATATGTTTGTGTATATGTGTGAATGGGTGTATGTATAAGAGCATATACATAAATGCAGGCCAAAATCCAATAGACATTTGTTATTACACTCTTAGTTATATTTCTGTTTTACATACATTTGTAGGGTACGGTCCAAAGCAGACAGCCTTGTCGGGACAGATGCATTGTTTAAGTGAGCAGGGGGACAAAATCAGTTGGTTTCAATCTGCAGCTTCATTGTTAGAGGCCACTGAATCCTATACACTGCGCCTTCAGGGAAAATGTTAGACAGGTGAAATGAATCAATAGATAAATCAATGGAATGGATTCAGGGTGGATTGAAAAAGACGACGATGAACAGTGCGGTATCGAAAAACACACGTTCAAGGAAGAGATATTTAAGTGCAATCCAATATCTCTGTTTGAGATCAGTGGTATATCTTTGGAAAGGGAAGTGGTTTTTCAAGGAGTAGACTTTTGCCTTATCTCAAATTAAAATATGAGAGGATGTTCGTAGCGGTTGCATATCATAATCTAGCAAATTTTACGCCCTAACATCACTAATAACATAGCTAACATTTTGCACAGTAAGATCAATGAGAATGAGTTGGGCTCCAGTTCAGACCCTTTCCATAGTTTTACAGATTGAAGCAACCAACCAAACACGCACCAAGAACAGTTCAGGTCATTTCCTTGTCCTGCATAGTAAAGTCACTTTGCAGCAGGGCATGGTGGATATCATCAACAGATATAGTTTGTAGAGAAGTAGCTCCGCGCTCGTTCAAAACCCGCCTGTTTGCTTGGCCTCCCGTATTGCTGCTTGCAGCTTTTTTTTGAGAACCACGTATCCAAACCATTTTACACTTGACACTGCACTTCCTTTGGTCCTGAGAAGTACACCCATGGCCCACCTGCTTTATTATCAGGGGGGGGGGCAAATAATATTGCCGGCGGGCCATTTGTGGCCCGTGTGCTGCAAGATGCTAACCCCTCCTCTAATGTGAAGCTGTAATGTCTACCATAACATTTGACAACTGCATGTGAATACTATTCAGATTATGGCCTGCTTTTATTTCATCTTGTCTTCTGTTGACTGCTGCCGATCACCACCCCCAAGTATGTATAGTCCTGCACCTCCTCCACCTCCTCCACCACGTCCCCCCTGATCCGTAGTGGCTGGGAAGGCCAAATTAAATGAGAATGAATTATTCAGAATGGAATGAATAATTATTCTGAGTGTAGAAGCATTGTGTTCATATTTTAGTTTCTTTTTTATCACTCAATCTGATCAAACACCTAAACATTAAACAATAAACATTGTGAAAACATGATTGATTAATTTATTTACAACATATGGACACTTCTTGACAAATGTAATTACTATGATCTATCTATTTATGGCTGGAACCACAGAAAGGCCACATCAACCACCAACGGCCTCTCAAGCAAAGTTGAGGATGAGAGGTCTGACTCTCCACCATCATTAAGAACAATAACAAAGCCATGACTTCATGTTCACAACGAAATGGTGGATTTGAAGTGAGTAATGCTCAGGGTTTATAATAAAGTACTTGAGAAAAGTAAAAGTAAGCCCAATATCATATCTTAAAATATCAAAACATTTTTTTTTTTAAATCCAAGAGTCTGATAAACATGGCGTCGTGTTTTTCAGGCCTTATCTATTCACCTACATTTTAAATATTAGTGCCATTCGTTGTATTCATGAACACCACACGAGGGAGCACTCTACCCGTCAATTCACAATATTTGTCGTTCCGCTCACACACGCACGTCCGCACACGAAGCGTGTGTGAATATGATCAATTTAAAAAGTGCAGATCATGACACAATTAGTTTGTTTTGACTGAAGTATCTCAAAATGAATCACTGTACCACTCGCGAGGTCCCCCAGACCGAACTTTATTCCAGACGCTCCTATGTTGCCCTGACTAGACCCAGCCAAGCCAGCTTTAGCTTCCTTATGAACACAAATCCCACACATTCACTCTCAATTCAGTCCACCAACTTGTTGCTCAATAACTTTACAAATACTTCTATAGATTCAAGATTCAATACTTTATTGCATTACAACTCTGTACAAGTTGCTAGGGATTTGTTTCAGTGTGCTCATGACAGTAACAGAGACCCACACAAAAGACACATAGAACATAGAACATAATTTCATCCTTGCAGTAGGCCTATACTTCCAAGGATCCCACTTAGACAACATAAAGGCAGATAAAAGAAAAAGGGGACATCCCCACACATAAGACAAATAGACAAATAGCCCACTTACATCTGGTTGACAGGCCAGGCTAAGTGCTCTAAGTTTGATTAAAGTGACAGGTGCTTATAGGTGCAAGTGATGTGCAAATTGGCATGGAGCAAGTCATGTGCAAATCTGCACAAGGTCCAATAAATAAGTACATAGTTAAAGGGATATTCCGCCATTTTTGGAAATAAGCTCATTTTCCACCTTCCCTCGAGCAAAACAATCGATCTTTACCCTTTTCCCGTTCATCCAGCCGTTCTGTGAGTCTGGCGGTACAACTTTTAGCTGTAGCTTAGCATAGATCATTGAATCGGATTAGACCATTCGCATCTCGCCCGCTCAGAAGTGACTACGATTTCCGGAATTTTTCCCATTTAAAACTTGTCTCTTCTCAAGTTTGAAAGTGCAATAAGACCGACGGAAAATGAAACGTGGCGATACTCTCATTCTGGCGTAATAATCAAGGAAAGTTGCAAAGGTACCATGGGCGCAGTGATATGACACAGCGCCTCAATAGTCCCTGTAGGCTTCTTCCGGCAATACAACCAACGTGATTACCTGTTATTACCGGTGGTATACCGGGACTATACTTTGAGGCGCATCATATCACTTCTAAGCGGGCGAGATGCTAATGGTCTAATGCGATTCAATGATCTATGCTAAGCTACAGCTAAAAGTTGTACCGCCAGACTCACAGAACGGCTGGATGAACGGGAAAAGGGTACAGATCGATTGTTTTGCTCGAGGGAAGGTGGAAAATGAGCTTATTTCCAAAAATGGCGGAATATCCCTTTAACCTCACAGTATATAAAAAAACAGAGTAGAAATGTGTGCATGTTATACTATACAGGGCCACTGGGGGAGTCCGCATTCCTGATATACTTACTTACTTACTTACGTAGCCTACTTACTATACTTTCAACATCTATCTGCCAAGGCATATTTTTAAAATAATAATAATAAAATAAAATAAAAAGACAACGTATTAAGTTGCTACTGTCATGGCATCTAAACAGTTAGACCTCCCCTAGGCCTCCGGTGAAATTGGAAACTGTCAATGGGTTGGGCTTCTTCAGCCCGTCGGCTGTAGGTCACGGCGACGCAGGCAGCCCAACAGCCCAGCCCAGCCCAACAGCCCAACAGGTCCCCGAACAGGTTTACTTTGCACTCCAACGCATTGCACACTCGGGCGGGGCTCGTCTTCCTATATCTGCTGGCTAAAGCGGCGCTGCTGATCACACGTCCAGGACACCCCACCCCAGCGTCACACCGCGGAGCTCCTCGTACACTTGGCTCGTTCCCTCGTTTCTTTCCCCCCATCGCACTCCAGTTCGTCGGTCATGTTTCGCTGTGGCATCGCCTACCCTCGGTGCAGGTGGATCCTGCCCCTGCTTCTGCTCTTCGCCATTATTTTCGACATCATCGCCATAGCGGCGACTTCGGGATGGGTCGAGGACGAAGACGCCAAGTCTCACTACGCCAACATGTGGGATCAGTGCCGCGGCAGGAACGAGAACTGGGATTGCAAGTCGCTCATGACGTTTTGTAAGTGTACTTTGTGTTGTGTTGTGTTGTGTTGTCGCCATGTCTCCACCACGGTACGCAGAGCAGCACGACGCGTCGTGGCTGCGCAGCACGCTTTAGGACTGAAGTGTGAAGAACTAGTGCTACATAGACCACCATTGGCAGACCCCGAAACCTTAACAACAGACAATCCGATGTCTGGAAAATGTCATGTGTTACACAACTTGGACATACAGAGGTTATTCGGTGTTGAAGAGGTAGGCCGTATCCCCCGTCACCCCCCCCCCCCCCCCCATGATAGAAACTAAACTCCCAAAGTATTTCCCAACAAAACCAGACACAGGCTCTCACGGTTATTCACCCTACGTGTCCTTGCATGATTTCTATGCTTGGGAAAATGTTGGTTTTCGAGCAGTCATGAAGTCATCTGGTGAGTGTGTCTAAATGTATTGGGTCCGATAGTCTCATTCCTACATTGATGTCACCCAAACCGTGTAGTGTGGAAAACAACGAGAAGAGATGTTTGGCCATGTTTGGCCCCCAGCCTAACCACTCTGAGGCATCTGGGGATCATGGTCATTTGTTATTGCATAATGATATGATCCAGGACTAAGAAGTTTAGTTAAAGTTGGCAGACATATTAACAACTGTAGCTCTATTGGTAGATATTGTGAATTTTCTATTTGTAGGAGGTCGTGCTGTAACACTCACACAACAAGTTATGGCCAAACATTTACATATGCATTGAACATATAACATTGGTATAGCCTTGGTCTCTTTTAAATATTTGCACCAGGGTAGAATTAACAATGGAATGAAACTACCGTCTAACAAAATTCAACAACACAGTTTCATATCGTTTTACGGAACATCTGTAGCTTTTGGAATGCTTGGTTGGATTGCTTTGGAATGTAAAACCAGCTCCATGGCTACCCAAAAAACACTTTTTTTAAACCAAGAACTGAACTAAAGAACTGTTACTATAACTATAACTACTATCTTTTTTTGTATGTATAACCTCATTCCAAGGTTATGCTAGTATTCTGGGATCCAAAATGAATGAGCAAGTCATATAGACTGTTGGTTTTTAGAATAACATGTGAGTGGTTTGCACTTGTGCTCAAAATCATTCCCAACACTAATTTGGCAAACTAGTGTTGGGAACGTGTCTACGAAAGCAAATATTCTACTAATATTTGACAACAAAACATCTTAAACATGTTAATATCTTTTCTTTGCTTTTAAAACACATGCCTTGTTGCTGGTATGTCCCTCTCTCTCTCTCTCTCTCTCTCTCTCTCTCTCTCTCTCTCTCTCTCTCCCTCTCTCTCTCTCTCAGTGATGGTGTCATTGCTCGCTTGCTCAATCTCCCCAAACCCTTCACTTTGCAAAGATTACACACATCTGTTATTAACCAGTCCTACATGAGATATGCATTGCAAGATCAGCATGTTCATAGTACATGTATAATCGAAGCACACACACAAACTCTATTGTTAACTGCACACAAACTCATCCACCCATTCATGTATTTGCTATAGTTTGACTATAATGAAAGTTGGAGGTTTCATTATCTTTAACATTTACAGACCATAAACCAATGACTGTATGTACAATGGTCTGTGTATAGACTTTCTAAAACATGTCCACATCTTTTACTTCATGTTAAATGTTTTTTTCATTTAATTTTCAGTAAGTTATAACCAGTTCTGTTTCCCTTTACATATATTATATACAAGGGCCTCCAAAAACCTGCTGTTACAATGATAAGGAAGAAGAAAAAAACCTAAAACACAAACTGACACATCTGAACTGCACACCAAAGTGACTGGTTCATGACAGACTTGTTTTGTAAGAATGCAAGTGAAATTGGCATCTCTAGTTTGCCACTCCCATCAGCGTATAATTGCATGAACCGCTGGATGACATTGGGGACCTTGTAGAAGCAGTGAATATCAGCTGGGGAGTTAGTTTTCCTCCCACTCTGGGCGATTGATTGTATCTTGAATAAATAGCGATGACAGATGACCAGGGTACAGCAGAGCTCTAGAAGCCATGCACGTCTTTCTATGGTTATACATATGTTCACGTTTTGTTGAAGTTGAAGTTCAATGTAGTCGTTAAACTTCATTTTATAGATGTTATAGAGATAATTAAATTGTCAACAGGATGAACTATCGAATTTAGAACATAATGACCTTAAAAAACGAGTTCCGATCCAGGTTCAGAGAAGCATTTCCAAAACAGCTTTTTTTTTTTCCAAACCTGTTCTTGAAGCTAGGGTGGGCCATTCATTATGAAAAGCATTTTTGTCATATTTGTTCAAACTCTCTTTTTACGTCTTGACAGTAATCAATAAATCAGATGTTCAGACGAAAAAGAAAACCATCTGCGTCTGTCGCAGGCATTTCATAAGCCTGTTTGTCTATCTGCCTGTCTGTCTGTCTATCTGTCTGTCTGTCTTCCACCAGGCCCGGCAGACCTTTTGCTAAAGCTAGCGTAAGATAAGATAAGATAAGATATTCCTTTATTAATCCCCCTTAGGAGAAATTCACAGTGACCAGCAGTACAGGGGATAGATGTGCAGTAAGAGCCTGGCTAAAGTCAATACACAATAAACAATAAATTAGATTAAATACGAGCTCTTAAGTCAGGTCGGTGACGAGTGAGAACCTGTATGCATACGAGTGTCATTGATAGCTGTTTATGGTGCAAAATGCAAAGTAGATAGATAGTGCAAAGCCTAGCGAGCTTGTTCTGTAGTTTGGGGGCGTGGCTTTGTGCAGAGGCCCTGAGGAAGGGCTCTGATTTTCAGCTCAGTTGGATGCTTTTCAAGATCTAACTTTCTCTGGCTGTTTCTGCAAATGTCCTACCCTAGCCTTAAGGATTCACTTCCCTCTTCAATTAAATTCCAGACCACAGAAGATTCAAAACTATAAATGGGAAATGAATCCTTAAATCACCACAATCGTAAAACTCCAAAGGGGCTTTAGTATCAATGTTTTTTTTTACGAATGGATGCTACGCATGACTACTCAAAACAAGTACAACATAGATAGCTTAAAAGTTACATACAGTAAACAAAAACAAAATTGTCCAATTCTAAATGATTAAATGTCTGAGCAAAGGACATTATTCTCCAGAATATTTGCCACATTGATTTTGTGTGTCTGTACAACTGTGTCTTATTTGTTGAACATGTCATGTTTATGATTATGAGTTATTGTTTGTGTGTGTTCAGCTTGGGCCCAAGCCGTCGCTGCACTGATGATCATTGGACTCCTCATCCTCATTGTGGCCTTCATCATCTCCTGCGTGGCTCTGTGCTGCTCCCTGAACATCCCCCTCCTGCCTTTTGTAGGAGTGCTGCTCTTCATAGTCGGTAAGACACACACACACACACACACACACACACACACACACACACACACACACACACACACACACACACTACATCACACACACACACACACACACACACACACACACACACACACACACACACACACACACACACACACTACATCACACACACACACACACACACACACACACACACACACACACTACATCACACACACACACACACACACACACACACACACACACACACACTACATCACACACACACACACACACACACACACACACACACACTACATCACACACACACACACACACACACACACACACACTACATCACACACACACACACACACACACACACACACACACACACACACACACACACACACACACACACTACATCACATCACACACTACATCACATCACAATAGGCCACCTAACAGAGTGCACAGTTCCCGGGTCTTTTTCAGAGCGTTTCCCTTTGTTTTGGGGCATTTCAGGTCAAGTTTTCACAAAAGTACTGCAGTCTTTATGCTGCTCTTCCATATTTAGCTTTTTGCTTTGTCACCCAACGACACATTATGTCAACTGCCCCAAATGTGTTGGGAGACATATATATATATATTATATACTCTACAGTGAGTTACTTTCACAAATCTAAACTGTAATGTCTGTGTCTGCATACGCTGCTTATAACGCATCGATGTTTAATTAATAACAAGTTGTCGCCACAGAGTTAAGCTAGGAGCTACGGCACGAACCCAGCCAGTTGTCATAGTAACAGTACACAAAGTACGGAGATGCAGCAGGTTTTTTCTTTCAGTGCACAAGCACTTCATCCCAGAGCGGATCAGAATCGTGCCAAGGCATTTCTGCCAGAGAAGGCTTTGTAGACATGTGAGCAGGCACACACATGTGTGTGCGCTCCAGGGCTATGCGCTTTGAACAGTATTTTACAATGAGAAAACATTCTCATTTTACAATGAGAATCATCAGTTAGAAAGGAAACAAGTTTCAGACTCTTGATACCACTCTTTAAAGTTCCATGTACTTCAATGTAATTACCCTCAGTTAGGCTGTTAAGAATGGCATTTCGACTTCATAAGCATATCGTGAAATGTTATCATATTGTGTACATTTCCCCATAATTGTCATGACGATAAATGCTTCCGTATCGTCCAGCCCTTGGGCACCCATGTAAACACACACACACACGGACACCCACATACATGCACACCTATGGCCACACACACAACCAGCAAATATTGCAACAATGCAATCAAATCAAAATCAAAATCAATTAGCAATTGTATGTCAACAATAACAACAATTCACTAATTATCGGCGACAAAAAATATCACTCTTAGAGACCTGTAACAGCTATTAGGACTTGACTGGTTCTGGTTGACTGATTCCCACACCCTGATTCCCACAGGGAGACTTGCCTGTTTGTAACACAGGGGAAGCTTTGACAGAGCACAATTGAATCCAGAAATAACTGTGACACACACAGAGAGTTTAAACAGCGAGACAGAGAGCGAGAGGAAGGGGTCCCATCACTGCATTACTGAAATAGTTCTCATGACAGCAGCAACAGATAACACGTAACCGCTGCCAAGAAGACAAGGGAGGGACAGGGGTAGGAGTCGGGCAGGGGAGGTGTAGGGGAGGGGACAGGGAGGGGACAGGGGGGGGACAGGGAGGGGACAGGGAGAGGACAGGGGGGGACAGGGAGGGGACAGGGAGAGGACAGGGGGGGGGACAGGGGGCGGTAGGCTGTTACTATGGGAACAGACGGAAGAACTGAAGAACTGAAGTTCATAGTCCACTTGTCTGATCGTCTATCTGAATTTAAGATTACAGACACACACACAGACACACACACACACACACACACACACACACACACACACACACACACATACATACACTTAGTCACACAATTGTGACTGTCGTACAGAAACCAAAGGAAGGTGTCTGGGCGGGATCGCGATTAGTCATTTTCACAGCCCTGTCATCTGTACAATCACCTTGTATTGTGCCAGCTCTACAGTACTGCTGCTTGATCTGTTTAAAGACTTGACACAAGTCAGAGAATCACTGAGGAAACTAGTACAAATGTCCTCCTGTATTTTTTTTACTTTGTACAGTAAAATACCAGGACCCAGGCTCTGTTTCTACTGTACAACTGTAACTCTGCTTTACCATATCGCTCATCCACTTTCATTCGCCAATAACAATACCTTGGATACCTTTTTATGACCGTCAACAGATTTGTGTTATTTTCCATGATCAAACCCATCAAACCAAAGTATTTTGCTGAGGCTGAGGCACAACACAGCGTGCCCGTCCAGCCCCACCCTTGTGCTTGGGGAGAGGGGCTGTTGAAAAGAACATATGAGTCACCGGGCTTGGAAGTTCATTGTCACCAATTACTTCGAGTTACGCGCAGTTAGCGAGTTGTGTCACTCGGGGGACTTCCTGTTATTGGTCCCTTCCCGACTCGTTCAGGTGGTGCAGATGTGCCGATGTTGACGTCGCGTCTTCCATCGCACGCAATCAGGACCTCCCACGCTCGAAGCGCACCCTGCCAGATGTAGAAGCGCGGGGCCATGCTGTGTCTACTGTGCCGCCTGTCCTCCGTGCGCGGTTGTTTCGGGGAATTCGTTGAGCAATAGTTCCTCGGAGGCTGATGGTTACTCGTCAGAGCTTCGTAACTTCTCTCCGCTCTCTCGTTTTTTTTTGGGGGGGACTCCGCCGGTAGGCTTTGAAATTCCACCACTGAGATAAGGCCAGCATGTTTCCGCCCTGCCCTGCCCTGGCGGGAGTCCTTGTTGTTTACTGTGGAATGTTTTTTTGCTTGAAAAGCCCTTGTATTACAGAAGATACTGTACATGTTCAAAACTCTCCCGGTGACGTCCAAAATGTCACCATGTAACAGTAACTGCACTGTAACAGAATAACGGCAGGCCAGTTTCTACAGGGTCGTTGTCCAGCGACTCTGCGATTGCCATCGTGCTACATGCTATCATTTGGCTGTGACAGTGAGCTTTGTTGACGACGCCCGTCTGTGACTTGTCTCACTGCTGTGTCAAACTCAGAGTGAGGCTGTCCTTTCATGGCCCCCCGCTGTTCTGAGTCACAGTCAAACACTTCTACCTGATAATGTGAATGCTACGCTGTCTTGCCGGACTCGTTTGTAAGGGTGGAGTCATGCGTGTGATTCTAGTCCTCCATTTAGAGGCTTACCTGGATCCACTCAACCTAGTGTTGTCACTAGTGTTGTCACTAGGTTGAGGTTGTTGTCACTAGGTTGAGTGTTGATTACTTTATAAAAATGCCATATTGTCACATTGACAGAATATATGTACATGCTACTTTTGGTTCGGGCTGGGTAACAGGATCAGCAAAAGGCACACACACCTTTTCTTCATTTGTCTCTCATGAACAAGTGAGCCTAGTCTCTCACTCTCTCTCTGTGTCTCTCTCTCTCACTCTCTCTATGTGTCTCTCTCTCTCTCTCTCACTCTCTCTCTCTCTCTCTCTCTCCCCTAACTTTGTCTGTCTCTCTCTCTGTCTCTCTCCCTCTCTCTCTCTCTCTCTCTCTCTCTCTCTCTCTCTCTCTCTCTCTCTCTCTCTTTCTCTCTTTCTCTCTCTGTCTCTGTCTCTCTCTATCTCGCTCTCTCTCTCCCTCTCTCTCTCTCCCCCTCTCTCCCCCTCTCTTTCTCTCTCTCTCTCTCTCTCTCTCTCTCTCTCTCTCTCTCTCTCTCTCTCTCTCTCTCTCTCTCTCTCGCTGCCTCACCGGTTGACCGCCCCCTCCTGTTTCCCCTGTCCAGTGCTCCTTCAGATCATCGCGCTCATCATCTACCCGGTGAAGTTCAACGAGCTGATCTTCGAGGGCCACTACTCGTACACGTGGGCGTACGGCTTCGGCTGGGGCGCCACCATCCTCACCATCGGCTGCGGGATCCTGTTCTGCTGCCTGCCCCGCTACGAGGACGAGCTGACGGGCCTGGCCAAGACCAAATACATCTACTCCTCCACCTAAGAGACTGGCTGAAACACACCCGCTGAGCGCCAACGGTGCCATGCTGGCCACTGAGCATCACCCCCCGCACACACACACACACACACACACGCACGCACACACACACATACACGCACACACGCACACACACACACGCACGCACGCACACACATACACACACACATGCACGCACACACATACACACACACACACGCACGCACGCACACACATACACACACACATGCACGCACGCACGCACGCACACACACACACACACACACACACATTGGTTATTTTTAACAAATGTCCCAAAGCTTTTTTCCATTCTTTTGTGCTAACACTGAAAACACGATCCTACCAGCCGGATTTGTGAATTGGAATGCATTACTATCGCGTTTGTAGCTGTCGCTTTACTTGTAACTCTTGATGCAACATCACCGAAGTGCACTTAAATAAACAGAGGATGTCATTTTGTATAGTATAGCTTTAAGAGGATCTATGTTTCTTAAATGAATTTGTCGGAAGCACATGCAAACTGTTAACGATGTGTCCATATCAATACTGATTGCACTAGATGCAAAAGGATATACAAAAACTGTGTGTTGATTGTTGAAAATATAAACTTTTCGCCACTTCCTTACCTTGTACTAAAAGGCGTTTTGCATTGTGTATGAATCACACATGGTCTACATAAGGGAACACAGAATATACAGATACATAAGGGGAATGTTGTGACTATAGCAATCGTAGTAAGTAAGTTTCATCCATTAACATGCCTCCTTGAGTGTTGTATTCTTGAGTGTTGACTTTTGCTGTATTGTATTTTAATATTTTTTTGTATTTCATGGGTAGATATTTAGAGTTACACAGTAGATGGTTTTATGTGATCTTCAGGATAAAGAATTTAGTTTTCATGAAGTTCTTGTTTCATTGGTTATTTCTGGACCCCCGGTCACCACATTGCTGTGTTGTAGTCAGTAACATGTTAGTGTGTTGTGGACTGTCCAGGAGGTTCACAGCACTCCCATTCAGATTCCTTCTGCAAGTCAAGATGCTAACACCTAGCTGTAAAATCGGATGATCTCTCATACTGACGCCTTACTGTTTTCCTTATATTTGTCTTGTGGAATTGAGAGCACCTGATCCCGCAAACACTCTTAACGTATCAACTGTGGTTCAGTCAAAGCTGGATATGAAATGTCAAACTAGGTTTTTTTAAATTCACGTTAAAAAAACTATCATCCAGGAGCCACAAGAGTGCTAATGAGGGATCAGTGGTGGCTTTCAGATTCCAACGGTGAAAGAGGAAATGATTGCTGATTGTGAAATAGTAGTTTTTCATCTGGATTAATTATATGCAGAGATGTTCAATATATTACATGTGAGCAAGCGGTATTAAAATGTACCACTGAAGCTGAAACAAAAATATTTCTACTGCTGTAATACGAGTCATGGCGACATGGGCTGAGAATTAGAGAAATTGTATTCATTCAAAATCAGCTTTTAAAAGTGATTTGTATAGTTATGGATACAATGTGTAGGCACAACATTCTACTAATTGAGACCAGGCTGTTTTTTTCTGCTGCAGTTAAAATGGTTTCTTTTGAAGTGTGTGTATTTTATGCAATAAACAGTTGCATTTTCATAACTAACTGTATTTAAACAAACATGGTCTTCTTTAAGATAAATATTTATCTGCAAAACTTTATAAAAATGTATATTATGTTGCACAAAAATATTAAAGTTATATGTATTTTGTACACATCCAACTCTCACCAGAACACATTTTAGAGTAAGAAAGAACACAAAAAAGAAGCACTCATTTTCATTCATTCAAACGTGAGGAAAGGATTACTTTGCGTGACTGGCGGACATTTGATAACGTAACATGAGATAAGTAAGTAAGTAAGTAACACTTTATTTATATAGCACCTGTCACAGCTCAGAGTCACAAAGAGTTCCATTCCCTCAAAAGCCTGTTTAAACAGAAAGGTCTTAAGCCCACCCTTAAAAATGACCACGGAATTGGAAGCACGTAAATGTTTGGAATGCGCGGTCTCCTTTGGTCTTTAGCCTTGTACGGGGAGCGACCAGGAGGCCCTGATCGGAGGCTCTGAGGGATCGGCGGTTAACGTACACCTGGAGGAGGTCACTGATGTAGGCAGGTGACTCACCATGCAGTGCCCTGTAGGTTAGCACCATGATTTTGAAGTGGATTCTGGAGGCCACAGGGAGCCAATGCAGGGAGAAGAGAATGGGAGTAATGTGACAGTGTTTCTGTGACCGTGTTAGCAACCTTGCGGCAGCATTCTGTACTAGTTGTAGGCGATTTAGGGCTGATTTACTGAGGCAGGTGAAAAGTGAGTTGCAATAGTCCAGTCTAGAAGAAATGACGGCATGAACGGCTAATTCCAGTTCTGAGTGAGATACGATAGACCTGAGTTTGTTTCTGAGGTGTAAAAAACAAGTACGGGGCAGATGCCAAGAAAAACAAAAAAAAACTACTCAGTATGAGTGATACTTTGACACCGTATGACGGCTCGGAATGCGTTCTCTCTCTCTCTCTCTCTCTCTCTCTCTCTCTCTCTCTCTCTCTCTCTCTCTCTCTCTCTCTCTCTCTCTCTCTCTCTCTCTCTCTCTCTCTCTCTCTCTCTTTCAAAACAGGCACTGCAGTACAGACTGAATCATGCTGTTTGATGAGCCACACACCCTTACGAACCCCGCCCTGGGTGAGGCCTGCTGACAACAGCTCTGCAGGCCCCGACAGCTCCAGTTTCAGCTTCCAGGAGCCAATGACGAGCGGCGAGGCAGCCAGATAAAGGGTGGGAGTGGTGGAAAAAAGGGAGAGTAATGACCCCAAGGTGACGGGTGACGTGTAAAGTACAGGAGGGGGAGAGAGGTGAAGAGGGTGTGGAGAACCGAACGAGAAGGAGGCAGAACGTCTGTAACGCGGCCTTTGTTGCGTGATGAGGACATGGAGTGAGGCAACAGAAGTCAAGTCAAAACCTGCGCTGTTCAGTCATCAACGACTTGACAAGAAACGACATGAAAACGACTTATTCATGGCCAGTTGAATCACTTTCTAGGTATACAGAGAGAGAGAGAGAGAGAGAGAGAGAGAGAGAGAGAGAGAGAGAGAGAGAGAGAGAGAGAGAGAGAGAGAGAGAGAGAGAGAGAGAGAGAGAGAGAGAGAGAGACTTGTTGGAAATGTAAATAAAAAAGAAGTGCAAGTCTGTTTGTTTTTCTCCCACTGTATGTGAACAACAGGCAACGCAGAGCTCCATGGTCTGGTCTATGGTCTGTTGAAAAATACACATTCAAATATATATGTACTGTATTTTATAGAAGAATATGCGCACGGTCAATTGAGTTTAATTCAGAAGTAAAACGTAAATGTGTATATGCCATTGGAATAATTAAACGGCCAACAGGGAATACCATAGGAAATAGCATAAATCTGATCTGATCTGGACTGGACTTAACTGGGTATGTTGTAGTTGCGTTTCATATACATACATGCAACAATGTAGCCTGTGTTGAGTACATGTGTATCTGTGTGCATCCATATGTGGATATAAGCGTGTATGTGTGTGTATGATTACATAGGTGTTTGTATCTCTGCGTGTTTGTGTGTGCATGTCAGTGTGTGTGTATGTATATGTATGTATGTATGTGTATGCGTATGTATATATATATATATATATATATATATATATATATATATATATATATATATATATATATATATGTGTGTGTATGTGTGTATGTGTGTATGTGTGTATATGTGTATGTACGTGTATGTATATGTGTATGTATGTATATGTGTATACATGTATATGTATATATATATGTGAATATATGCAAATATATGTATAGATGTTTGCTATTAAATGGTGGATCTATGTATTATATTTATATTTCTAACTTATAACTCTATAATTAACCCAATAGCTTTATTAATCATAACTATAGCAAATGCATGTGTATGTATATGTATACAGCCTTGTGAAATACAGACTTACTTACATACTTATATATTTCTAATTTATTTTTATAATATTTATATATTTATACCACTAGCTATTTATATGTAAATTATAAAATATGGAAATTCTATATTGTAAAATTCTTATTTTGTATAGCTACTGTATTGATATTAATAATATAAGTTAAACCATACACTGAACGACAAGGGGTAGGAACAAAATAAGCTATGCTTCATCCTACTCCTTTTCGAACATGCTAATTTTATTTCATTATAAGATGTTTGTTTTCTTCTTTTCTTTTTTTTTCTTTAACGTTGTATTTCATTGTCTCTATGTTTTACCTTCATGTTCGAAATAAATAAAAAATCAATCAATCAATCAAAACAGGAGGGAGAGCCCCATAAAGCTCATCGAAGATCTGCATTTTGGGGGATATGGCAAATATGTATTCATCACTTGCCACAAACAACAAAATACTGCATGAAGTTGCACGCAATTAGTCTAAATGTACATTTCTCTTCAATAAATGTATGTGAACAAAATATCTCAAGGGCATGTTGAGCATGAATGTGCACTTCCTAAAGAACAGGCCTGGGCAAGGGTTATACTTGGAAAACATGTGCATATTGTTTGAACACTAACATACTTTGTATTTGTTTTCATATCAAATACTTACATGCTTTCAGATAGTGCCTCCCCCTGGCTGACTACTATTATGCATGTGGTTGTTATTACAGGATGATACGGAACGTAAATGTGTAGCTCTAGCTAACTGCCACTAGGGGTCATGCGAAATCAGGCAATACTTCTGGGTGGATTTCCAGACATGGATGTTTTTTAAAGTAGCCTCTTGACTAAGCTTTTACTGTAAGCATGGAATTCTGCCATAACATATTTATGAAAAGTATATTCAAATACACATTTATTTTACATCAGAGAACATTTATATTGCAGACATTTCTGCACACAGCTGGCATTGCCACAATACGTTTTCTTATGCTTCACCATCACTACTATTTCCTGTGTCTGCATCTGGCTGACAGCATGTTGCAGAAAGACCGCAACCAAACACACATTTAACTCCACGTCCTGACAACAATGATGTTACTTTGTGTGACCTTGTCTGCACAGACAATGAACCCTCTTAAAGGAAAACTTCAGGATTTGTCAAGCTCAACCCTACTGTCCGGTGGTTGGGTCCAGGGGACTGATGGGGATGTCTATGTCTGAGATCGGTCCAGTGTTGAGTGCGAACACTGCAGCCGTATTCTGCAAAAAAAAAAAAAAACTGGCTGCAATGTAATGCTGTGGGGCACTAGTGCACATCAATGTGTCCTCCAAAGGCTCACTTCTCATGAGCACTAGTTGGTCCCGTATAATGTCAGCACATTGACAGGATGTGCATTGATGTGGCATCATTACCACAGAGGATGACATGCAGCCTGCTTTCACGGGTTAGGGCTAGAACGCTCTCGTTTGATACTGGATACAATGGAAATGTGCTCTCTGCATTCGTCCCTTACCCGAAGTGATCGGAAAATAGGGTCCAGGAAGAAAAGTCCTGAGGACTGGTACATGTTTACAACCAGTCAGGCAGGCAGCAACTGTGGCAGCAAGTTAAGGGCTATTAGATTTGTTTCATTGTTATATTTAGCTAAGGGGAAAAAAAGTCTTATTTCATGACATGGTGATAAATTAGATATTATTTTAGATTCCTGGGCTCTGTCTGCGTCTGTCTGTCTCTCCCTCTCAGGACCCCCTGCATTGTCAACACCATTCACCCCTCCACTGGAATGACTACCTGAATGATGCACAGCCAATGTTGGTTCTTGTTCTGCGTAGTGATTGTAGTGTGGACTGTTTCTGGCGCTGCGGTGGTTTCCACTCTGTTCCAGGGGAACAGAACAATGTAGATATGTTCCCCACCTGGCCTTCCCTGCTCCTCTGACAACTCGCCTACACGTCTCGTACTGGGAGAGAAGTGCGGGGCTCTGATTCAATCAAATACATGTATCTGATCGACTCCAATTAGATTCAGAAGTGACGGTTTTAACCCGCAAGCAGTCCACAGCCATATACCACGAGAGCATGATAGATGTTTTGACTCTAGGGACATATTAAATGAAAACTGTCCAATCATGTGGGGTCTGAGGGACTAAGGGTCTATAAGGCCAAGATGTGAGTAAGAAGGAGAGAGTGGGGTTTTGAGTGTAGCCTACTGTATGTAGGCCTGTGTGCAGTTGGAAGGAGAGGTGGTAGGCCTCACTATAGACCTGATTGGATTATAAAGTAAGGAGTGTACACAGCTACTTATGTATTTACAATACAATAATACATATCAATATATACACCCATGTGCCTGACATGCTTTTTATTGTTAACAAAAACGAAATAACATAAATATACTGAAACCGAATTGTGAAATAATCTTTTGATAACTGAAATAGGAATTAAAACGAACTGAAACAAAGAAAGTAAAATACATTATAGAGAAAATGTATTTAGTTTCAATTTCAACTTCATCTTTGTTCATTTGTTTTATACACAAGCCTAATATTGTTGGGGGTGCTGAGCCAGTTCATGAATGAATTTAGCCTGTTGACTATTTAGATTTCCACTATTTGCATCTTCCCTCAACTTTTGCACTTAAGGCTGCATCTTGTGTAGACAGTTAGGGACCGAGCCTGTGAAACAGGACGAAGGTCCCTATTGTTATTGGTCCGTTTGTCATTATTTTCTAGGAACTTTGAGGTTGATTTGCACTATCTGAACATATACGAAAACTCTTTTTTTTTTGGCACATCTCTCAGGCCTGGTGAAAATTGATATATTCTATGCGACACGTTAATGTCTCACCTATAGGTGGCGCTATTTAAAAAAATAACCGTAATGCTAATAACTCCTGCATACTTTGTCGCACACTCAAAAACTTTATATCCACATATGCGGGCAATCATGCTGCATCTCCTCATGTAGGCCACGCCCATTTGCGCCATAACTTTTTTTTGGCTAAAACGCAAAAACGCAAAAAAGTGCGTCGTAGACATCTATTCCATGTGGCTTTCACCGATTTGCACGAAACTCCACATGTAGCATCTACATTCTGTATAATGAAAAAAAGTAATCGGAAGTTTATTGAAATTCCCGAAGATAAGTGTGTTATAGTGCTTTATAAATTTGTTTAGATGTGTACATTTTACGTAAAAAAAGTAAGTGGACCATTTCTCCACATTGCTATGTCTGTTCAACACCAAACTTGGAGCCCTACTTCCATGTACCTCCTTGATGCATCCCACAAAATTTGTGGTCATTGCCACCAGGTGGCGCTCTTTAAAATCAAGAAGTTTATATCTCAACATTGGCAAGGGAGATTTAAATGAAACTTGGTGTGCTGCTAGCCCATGACGCCCTGAGACTTGTGTCAAAAGGGGGAAAAAATACAGCCATTGGATGGCGCTCTAAAAGCAGCGTAAATCACTGTGCAAACACCATAATAGTTATGAATATGAAATTCACAGTACACGTGTATACCTCTGCCAAAACCTCACATACCAAAAATCGTGCTTGTCGTGGTAGTAGCGCCCCCTACAGGCTTTAAAAACAACAGCCCCGACACCACGTTTCATCTCCATGTATGAAACTCGGTAGGCACGTTAAAAACGCCCAGACCTACAAAAAAGCCTCTAGGACCCATACCCCTTAAACCACCGGAAGTCAGATAATTGCATTTAAAATTTGCAATTTTCGCGTTGTATTTGAACGAACTCCTCCCAGGGGATTTGTCGATTGGACTTCAAATTGTTTGTGTAGGTTCCCAACATGGAACTTGGGAAAAGTTGTGCTATTTGGGACTCTACCTCAAAGGGCGTGGCCACGGCGTACCGTGAAAGTCGGCCATAATCAATTTTTTCGTTTTTCCCACGACACCGAGTTTCACCGATATGTATAAAACTCGGTATAGATATTAACCTGGGCTAGCCCTACAAAAAAGCCTCTTGGACCGATACCAAAAAACCCACCGGAAGTCAGATATTGTAATTTTAATTTTTGTCATTTTCGATTTTCGCGTCCTATTTGAACGAACTCCTCCCAGGGGATTTGTCGCTTGGCCTCCAAATTTTTGGGGTAGATTCAGAACATGGTTCTTACCAAAAGTTGTGCTATTTGCGACCCTACCTCAAAGGGCGTGGTCATGGCTTTCCTTCAAAGTCGGCCATATTCAATTATGTCGTTTTTATACCCATGTTTGTGAACAAACTCCTCCCATGGGATTTTTCCGTTCTGCTTCAAAATTGGTCAGTGCATTTGAAACGTGGTTCCTAACTTAAGTTGTGCTTTTTGCGACTCCACGTCGAAGGGCGTGGCCATGGCGTTCCGTCAAAGTCGGCCACATTCAATTTTATCGTCTTTTATACCCATGTTTGTGAACAAACTCCTCCCAAGGGATTAATCCGTTCTGCTTCAAAATTGGTCGGTACAGCTGAAACGTGATTCTTAACTAAAGTTGTGCTATTTACGGCTCTACCTCGAAGGGCGTGGCCAGGGTGTGCCGTCAAAGTCAGCCATACCGCACAGTGCGTGGACAGCCACAAACGAGAACCTGTCACGCCATCCTTGTGCAAACGACGACCTGTCACAACTTCATCCACGTGAACGACGAACTGTCACGACGCCATCCACGTGCCGACGAGTAATTTTTACGGCGAGGTCCCCCCAAATGTCCCGCGGGACATTAATTAGGGACCGAGCCTGTGAAACAGGACGAGGTCCCTTTTGAAATTGGTTCGTTTATTTTTTTATTATTATTATTATTATTTCGGGGATCTTTGACGTTGATTTGCACTATCTGAACATATATGAAAACTCAATTTTTTTTGGCAAAGTTTTAGGGTCTGGTGAAAAATTATATATTTTATTACATTTTATAACCAGTTGTATGGATACATTTATCTGGTGAATGAAAAACATTGACAGACACGCATCATTTAAAGTTGAATTTTGTGGAGTAAAGTAGTAAATGGAATGTTCTTTTGAGTTTTTACTACTGAATACCTTTTCTGACCTTTGTTAACCTCGCCCAGACAAATATTCAATTTACAAAAAAAGGTTCAAACTAACCTTGAAATAAGTACAAACTAAACTAAAACTTTGTTTGTTCGTTATTTACTCTAAACAAATCTAGCAAATCCGCTTTAAAAAGAAATTTAAACTAGACTGAAATTGAAAACAAAAAGTCAATATGAAATGAAAATAAAAACTAAATGTGAATCTATAATAACCTTGGAGCATTGGTACACTATGGAAATATGGATGACATAAAGCATACAATATTTAAGTAAATAGCAAAATTCCCCACCAAAATTTTTAAAAGTATGGCAGGGCAAACTGGATTAAAACAAATGATGTAAGTATAGACCAACAGGAATGTGATGATTAATAGGGCCTAGAATACATTTCCAGTCTGTAGTCACAATGTAAAATGTGTAATATCTGTATAAAGCTCATATTTCCACTCTGTGCAAATATCAAACTTCCTCCGGTTCAATGAGACGTTCAGAAAGGCCAACATGCCATCAGCCTAGGACAGCAAGACAGGGTCCGCTTTCACATCCTGTTTACATCAAAGTGCATGCCTATACAAAAAAAAAAATACTCACAAGTGTAAGGAAAAAGTTAGTGAATTCAACACTCCATCTAATTTCAAGTATTCAATTATATCAGTTGTCAATACATTTCGATGGAGTGTTGAATTCACTAACCTTTTCCTTACACTTGTGAGTTTTGAAGAGGACTTTTTACGAACTTATCCGGAATTCTAAAACTGTTAGTCCCAATGCTTGATTCTGATTGGCTGATAGGTGTGCTTTATGAGACGATAAAGTACACCTGTCCCCATCCAACGCTGCTGCTGACCGCTTCACCGCATCACTCCGCGCATAGCAATGACGACGACAATAAAGAAACTCGGAACCGGCTTTTTTCTGCTTTGTTATGGAATGGAAAGTTAACTTTGATTTGTTGGGTGGACTAACTATAATCGATAAACTGCTTGTGGAAAGGGGCTGTTAAAAATAAAGTGATTGCTTGCAAGCGACGTGTTGTTTCTGCAACCTGGCCGGGAACTACTTCCTCATATCTGGGAACTACTTTGTTGCGCATCTAGTGAATTATTAGTGAAACGGAAGCGTTTTTATTGCTACATGATTTTTCATATTGCCGCGTTGGTAACAGTTTTAGAATAGCAATTAGCCACTCGACGGTGTGAATTATGGAGAAAATAAGGAACGTCTGAGAGGCGTGATAAGTCCCTCGGCTAGCGCCTCAGGACTTATCACGCCTCTCAGCCGTTCCTTATTTTTCCATAATCCACACCCTCTCGTGACTAATTGCTAAATTCTAAAACTGTTAGTCCCAATGCTTGATTCTGATTGGCTGGTAGGTGTGCTTTATGAGACGATAAAGTACACCTGTCCCCATCCAACGCTGCTGCTGACCGCTTCACCGCATCACTCCGCGCATAGCAACGACGACGACAATAAAGAAACTCGGAACCGGCTTTTTTCTGCTTTGTTATGGAATGGAAAGTTAACTTCGATTTGTTGGGTGGACTAACTATGGTCGATAAACTGCTTGTGGAAAGGGGCTGTTAAAAATAAAGTGATTGCTTGCAAGCGACGTGTTGTTTCTGCAACCTGGCCGGGAACTACTTCCTCGTATCTGGGAACTACTTTGTTGCGCATCTAGTGAATTATTAGTGAAACGGAAGCGTTTTTATTGCTACATGATTTTTCATATTGCCGCGTTGGTAACAGTTTTAGAATAGCAATTAGCCACTCGACGGTGTGAATTATGGAAAAATAAGGAACGTCTGAGAGGCGTGATAAGTCCCTCGGCGCACCCTCTCGTGACTATTGCTAAAATACAGAAGAGACGTCGATGCAGCGGTAGCCTTAGCAACAGCGAGTTGAAGCTATCAGAAAAGTGCTCTTTTAAATAAACTCCTGGTGTACTTACAAACTTTAAAATGCCTCTTTTTGTGAGTACAGACCATATATGCACTACTACAGAAGTTGGGTAACAATCCATGCATTATTAGTGGGGGTAATTTACGAGATATACACACTGTACTGGACACTCCAATACTAAGCCATTCGGCTGATACCCCTAAACTTGATAAATATTGACCGTCGCTAAAAATGCATCTGAGGGGGTATTTGGCTGGATTATTGGTGGAAATTACCTCAGGGTTAATTGTACTCCGAACCATCACTTTAATAGGCCGACAACCACAGCTGACTGAACCTGATGTATGAGCTATGAGAAATACTTCAAGTGCAAAATAGACATTAGGGAATCAAGATTTTCCTTTTAACATGTTATATATAGCCCTACACCCCCCTACGTGTTGAACTTGGGTGCCACTATCAATCCAGAGAAAAGGGAGTAAACTGATTTAAGATGATAAAGCCACCAAGCCACAACCACCCGAGACCATGAAAACAGTTTATATGTCGAATTGCTCGTCACAACCTCGATTTGCCCAGTTAATGGCAATGCCCAACACTAACGCCTAACGCTCATTTGTTTCCAATTGATTTGTTTAATTCATACTCTTTTTTTAAGCGTAGATGAAACATGACGGGAACTGTGTATAGACACCATAGTGACGCTCCTTTGTGCCCAGTAGGTGGGTCTCAGTGTGTGTTCAGTCAGACAGACAGAGACCCCCTAGTGGAGGGGAGCTGTACTGCCGCCCAGCTTGTCTTACTAACAGGGAGATGGGTGGGTGGAAAGTCCCTCTGTGGAAATCCCCTTCCGTTGGTTGGGTTTTCTTTTTTTTTGTAACATCTAACTAGCTCAACAGACGCCCCATGAATTATTTGTGACAGACGCGGAAGACTGCGAAGGCACCAGACTAGTCGGTGGACAGCGAGGGGGAGAAGAAAAGGCTGAATGGCGCCGAGGAGCGCTGCGGTGGGGCTGAGTGAAGCGGCTGGAGAAGGACTGCTAGCCTGAGCCGTCCAGGAAGGCTTTATTATCACCCAGACACATTACACAGGTAAGACACCGTCCCCGTCCCTCTCCAGCTAGCCTTTTAGGAGTGGCGTGTTTCACACGAAGTGTCAGACCCACTGAGATGCTCGGTGTGTAGGCCCCTTCTCGGTGCTCGGTGGTACATCTGCTGGGGACGACGTGGTGGTGGGAGAGAGCTGGAGGCTTTGCTCACGACAGTGGCTGTTCTCTGACAGCCATTGTTTACAAAGACGTCAGCCCCCCAGCGAACGCAGGACGTTGAAACAGAACAAATGTCTCAACGGCGCTGTCACACTGTGTCAATGTCCGAGGCGGAGGAGACATTGAGACGCTCCGTGGTCTGAAAGGTAGTTGTCAGAGGAATTACGTAAGCCTCCAACGTCAGCGAAGTCTCCTGTTTATTGTGTTTCTGTTGAGCCAGCCGGGCTACACACCGCAGCGTCAACCGTCTTGACACTGTCTGTCTTCGCCGATGATGTCAAACAGAAATCGCGATTGTTGCTTTGTATAATGTGGTTAGTGTGACACACATTCCTATGGCCAATAAGATCCCTTTGCACCTGCTGCTCTTTGGGTAAGGTATAGCTGCGAGTCACAGGCCATTGAAGGAGGGCAACAACATCTGCCTGTTATCTCTGAACTGTGGGCTGATGTTAAGTGGATATGGGCTCCTCTAAGTTAGGGAGTCAGGGGTTCCAAAGACTTACAGTTGGCTACCTACTTTCCATTCTCAAATTCACATGTTATGGTGATGTTTGACCTGCCTGGCCCCATATTTTTACCCTTCGACAGATCAGAGTAATAAGTGAGTTGGACTTTAAAGTGTGACCCTGACATTATTGTATGGCTGCCTGCCTGGCCTTCACTTCAGATCTCAAAGCAACCAGGCAGTGGTTGGACTGCTTTGTATGGTCTTTTAAGTGTATTACATGATTTGTTTTCTTATGTTTACCATTTGAACCATTTGGCCCACAGTAATTACTCCAGAAAATCCTTAGCATCAGTGTGGAAAGGATTTATGTTCACACAGTTAATATAAATAGTATAAATAATAAACAGTAAATATAAACTACAGTGGCTCCTGGAATCACAAGTATTCAAGTTTCATTCACGAAGGGGGGATATTCATCACTAAAAAAAACGTGTACTATGTTCTCATCGGCGGTTCATGACGCAGTCCTCACTCAGTACCCCCCCCCCGGTTCCTCCAGGTTCCCACACGGTCTCTAAGGTTGGCGGTGGCCGGCGTTCCCGACCCCCGTTCCCGTTCTGCTCCCCAGGCGACCCCCGCGCGCTCGCCATGTCGCAGGGCCAGAACTTCCTCCCAAAGTTCCTCTTCGTCTCCAACCTGCTGAAGGCGGTGAAGATCCGCCAGCGCGTCCCCAACGACGTGGTGAAGCCCGGCGCCAGCGGCGGTCTCATGCACCACCTGCGCGGCATGCACCGCTACACGCTAGAGATGATCGCCATGAACCACTTCCCGCAGGCCTTCCGCGAGGTGGTGCAGGCGGCCATCTTGGACCGGGCCATGCAGGTGTCCCTGGAGCAGGAGAAGAAGCTCAACTGGTGTCGGGAGGTCAAGAAGATGGTGCCCCTTCGGACCAATGGTGAGACGGGCTGGTGTTCTCGGGGCGCTGCTTTTTTTTTTTTTTAGGTTTTGTTCTTACTGATACGTTGCATTCCAAGCATCCGGTACATTCCAAGCATCGAGAAGCTACCGACTGACTATAGTAAACCAGCTTCCATGTCTTTCAACAAATAAAACACCACACATGGCAGTACAACACAGATAATGAATACACAAACTCCTGTTTGTTTTTCAAATTATTCTCAGATTCAATTTCTTTGATGTTCTATGTATGTGATGTGGCCTGATATCCATCACTCACCTGGGATAGTGGTGGTGTATACTTTACTGTTGGTGTCACTGTCTGGTGGGCTGTGTGTCACTCTGAGGTCCCTGCCAAGCCCCCTTCACTGTTCAACAGTGGAGTTGAATGACTGGCTCCGGGAACCGCCCCCTGAGGGAGGTTATAAGTTGAAGAATCATTTGTCTGTGGTAGTGTATGTTCTTATGTGTTTGAGGCTTTCGTTTTCATTTTGAGAACGCTTTGTGTGTGACGATGCCGGGGACAGGGTTCAGATGCTATTACTCACACCCCCCCCCGTTACTTTAAATGACGCAAGGCCGAGTTTACTTTCAAGCGACACTATACCTGTCCTACGCCCCCCCCCCCCTCCCTCTCATTTACTGTAACAGTTTAAAGATGTCGGGCAGGCCCTGTTGCCAACTCATCTTTGTCGTCTTTTTTTGGTGGAAGGTGTCATGTTGGTTGAGGTAGCGTCCTGTGAATTGATTTCCGATCACAGCACGGTGCTGGGAATTTCTCTGGTCGTCACGCTGCATGGCGGCTTGTTTCGGTGTTGTTTACAGATGTTTTCCACGCTTGTTTCGGTGTTGTTTACAGATGTTTTCCACGCCGTTTCCATGTGGGGCTCGTCAAGGGCCTTTGCTTCCCACAAATGTGTGCGTAATGCGTATGTGTGAGTATGTGTGTGTGTGCGTCTGTGTGCGTAGACGGGAATAATTAGACTTGTTGTGTATCACCGGAAGTGCTGGCTTGTTGGAAACAAGAGAGCTAACTGACACTGTCGATGATTTATAGGGTAATCCTTTATATAGGAGACTCCCCACATAGCCTCATTTGATGATATGTAGATGTTTGAGTATTTTAATTGAACAAATAAATATTTAATCAGCTCCTTTTGTCACACATTTCAATATTTCAACTCTGTAGTCATTTGCCTACAAGGTCTTTATCAGTGTAAAATAGCCATTTTGCACATTTGTATCAGTTTACATTGATGTAGGCCGGATCCACTATTTTGCTATACATTCATTTAAGGGAAAATGTGTGATTGGAAAGTGGAAAGTGATTTCCACTTTATTACTAATTGATAGTACCTTGGAAAGATTCAGGTGATGCTGGGTGACACTGCTTGGATTGTAAAACTTTATGTGTAATTCTGTGATTACCACACACTCACACAGCAGTCTTCCTGAAGCACATCAGACCTATGTCTGATTACTAATTCCAAGATTTACTGCAAGTACTCTGGGTGGAATTCCCTGACATAAATATGGGACAGGGTTTAAAATACACAGTCTAGAAGACTGAAAGGACCCAGTCATGACTCTGGGCTGAGGACAGATGACACAGGCATGCAGATAGTGCACATACTGTACATAAAGAGAAGATAAGGAAGAGAAAGGAGGAGGAGGAGACTACTGGGGTCATTTGGGGTGATCCAAAGGTTCCACCCATCCACTTGTAAATGTAAAGTCAGAAAACCTTTTCAAGGAACAATTTTACCACCACACAGACTCTCAAACTTCTGAAAGCATACCCTCTTGATTCCCTGTTCCTAATGGATCTCCTTTAGACCTGCAGCTCCTCACCTGGCGAACCGTCCCAGATCACACTGAGAGCCTTGGTCCTCTATTGGGATTCATGCTGAGATCCAGACTTTTGGTTTGGCGGTTCACGTTATTATTTCAATGCGGCCGATATCAGATTCCAGTGAGAGCTGGTCACTGTATGAACCAACCTGCTGGTCACTGTATGAACCAACCTGCTGGTCACTGTATGAACCAACCTGCTGGTCACTGTATGAACCAACCTGCTGGTCACTGTATGAACCAACCTGCTGGTCACTGTATGAACCAACCTGCTGGTCACTGTATGAACCAACCTGCACGTACGGGAGTGACCGTAGAGGCCACTGAGGTCGGCCCACATGGTGCAGTTTGTAAGCTGACGTGCAGTGGAGTTGAGACGGTGTGGACCTTCTCACACAGGCAGACCTTCTCCCGAGAACTCGGCAGTCACAGTCAAGTAAACTAAAGGAGATTTGTATTGCGTAGCTCTCAGTCTGCTGCAGAATCGTGTTTTTTGGCAACTGATCAACTGAGCGGTTCAACAAATGATGGATCAACACGTGCTTCTTCATAACAAAGCGAAAAGGCCAAACATCGCGTCGACGTGCTGCGTGACCGTCAGTGGCTCTGGGATCCCCTCGTCAGTCCAAGGGCCGACGCCGTTAGATTCAACCTGAAGCGTCACCGAAGACCCACGGCTTCCATGCTATGAGAGCCACATTTGGTGGGTCGAACGCTGTGCAAGGTCTGATGAAATTGCGCCCATCTTGCGTGTGCAACTGACCGTGGCACAGCATGTGAATGTGATGTTTTATATGGGTGCACTATCACAAACGGCACACAGCTACAAAACATCCGATACCAATCATGAAACATCAGATACTAATCGAGGAAAAGAAACGCATGCCACAGAAATGCGAGGTATGTCCATTCAGAGTGACATGAAAGAGCAACATGAAAGTGGCATGAATTCCGATATGACTGTTCAGACCGAGGTCACGTTGCCAAACGTCACACCTGTATGTTATTTTCGGACCGCATCGGAAAGCGGGCCCTGATCCGAATCGAAAAAGATGAGAAAATTCATGCGATTTGTGCCGTTCACACACCGAAAATATGGTCGATGAGTCACATGTGAGAAATACATACGTTGGGGCAACTTTTGCTTGCAATGCTAGAACCAGACAACTTTTGCTGAGCGCTGCTGTGCGGGTATTTCCCAGAGAGCGTGTCATGCCTGTCATCTGTCCCTGCTGGTCGCAAATGTTTAGTATCTCCCAAACACGCTGATGTGAGACTTAAAGCGGAGTGAGCGAGTCTGAATCACACGCGATTGGTTTTTCCTGGATCCCCGTAATGACTACACACCAAACACAAAAGGCTTTTCCAGGTTAAAGCCCCCTATTGTGCTGCTATATTTGTGTTGGGCATTTCTAACACTGTAATTACAGGCTGCATGAGAAACAACCTGCAATAGGCACTTTCTCAACGTCTTTAGAAAGGAATAGACAATAAAAAAGTTAGGAAACACAGAAATACATGGATTTGTCATATTAGTCTTATAATTCTTACCGTTATTTAAAAAAAACGTATTTGAATACATTCAGTCAGATAATTCGGAGGGTGCAGTGTTGACGTGATGGCCTACTTTTCGAGTAAGGTCTCATGCGTTATCCATTTACGCAAATGTGCGTTAGTCATTTGGTCAACTCGACATGAGTAGGGTATGTGACAATGTCACTGAGGTACTTCCTCCTGCGGGGGATCTTTTTCTGGCTTCATGTCCGTATTGACTTAGACTTGGAGTCTCCACTCCGCAGACAAAGGGAACGGCTGTTCTTAAGACATGTGACACAGTTCCTGTTGGAAAGCACTGGGTGCAATGGGGATCCTTGACTATTGTATACCCCTATATCGTCTGCTGTAGATGACCCAGGCTCTCCATTGTTGAAGCCTATATTTATATTTAGATGGCTGGGCCATCTATTTGACAACACTGAGATGACCATTCCGGAAGCATCGAGGGTTTTGTGTGAACAACGTAAAACTATATGGTTTTGGAATTTTTAAGTTTTTAACACATCATGAATGAATGTATTTATTGAATTGTCTGGATTGTGAGTTGAACCCACGCAGATTGCAGCTAGTGACCACACATTGTACCCAAATGTTCCTTTAACTGATCCTCCAGAAACAAGGCCACTGATGTTATTCTTATTCTTAATTTTAGTGTTGTTGCATAACTGAGAGTCCAATGTGAAATGGTCTTATACTAACACTCAAAGCTCATTTGATGGTTCCTTTAGTTGTTTGTAGTGGGTTTTCATTTAATTAATTGCTAACATGCTAAGATGCTAACGGGTACTGAGCAATACTGTAGTGTGAAGTGTTTCTCTATCATGTATCGTATCATAGACATCATATATCATACAAGAGAACAATCAGAAGACAAACTGGACGCAGCTCAAGCCACAGCAAGGACAGGTGCACACTTTGGTTTTTGCGTGTTTGTGTTTTCACTTTCAGTGGCGCCGACCGTTGCTGAGAAATGCAGAACTTGAACGCTGTGCTGGTGAGACTGCGTGCTACGCAGGGAAGACAAGCGTGTTATTATCAGCAGTCATTAATTAACTGTTCCATTTGCTGCCAATTGGAACACGCCAAATACACTGCATTCCGCCTGGCCCAAGCTCCGCCCCTGTGGAAAGTCCGGGCCAGTTGAGTGGCGTTGATGAGTCCTAACTTGGGATCGCAGAGGAGGAACACACACACACACACACACACACACACACACACACACACACAAAAGGCAGTACTTGAGCTGGGAAATTCCTCTGTGTGCTTTGCAGCAGCGGGGTATTTCAGATCAACAAACACATACTTATTTATTCTGTTCTGTTTGACAACGATAACAGGCCCGCACTGCAATAGAAAGAATAAATAAAAAATCCCCAGATTTGGTAAGTGACCTAATAGAGAGTTACTTATCTCCCTTTAGTTTGTCGTGTTACAACAAATCCAATACTCATGATCATGCTTTTAAATGCTGATTAATAAAACCCCCAAAAAAGACCCTGTGATAACAGGGACTTTTTTTTGTGACTTCTTTTTTTTTGTACACAAAATAATACAAAGGTGTGTTTAACGGCCTCCAGAGAGATGCATTCTAGGTAGAGTTGAAGAGGAAGTTGTGGGTCGTCTAACCACATGGTGTGCGTGTGTTGGAGCTGTGTGGGCCCCAGATGGGAGCAGGGCAGACACCAGATAGTCCTACCTGACAACCAGCCGAAACGGCCTGGAAATCCCCATGCTTTTGTTCCCCTCAAGTATGCACGTACCCATTGTGTGTGTGTGTGTGTGTGTGTGTGTGTGTGTGTGTGTGTGTGTGTGTGTGTGTGTGTGTGTCTGTGTCTGTGTCTGTGTCTGTGTGTCTTTGTGTGTCTGTCTGTCTGCGTGTGTGCGTGCTCTTTGGTGTAGAAGATGTGCAAGCCATTCACCGTGGGGTTGTTCTGAGCCTCCTGTTTGTTTATGTCTTCATTCATGAGAGAAATAATGCCTTCGACTCACTCGCTCGACACGCACCCGACGGCACAAACTCAAAGGGCCTTTCCCCCGCGTGTGACTCAACCGGCGGCGTGTCTTCCAGGGGACGGGAACTGCCTGCTGCACGCGGCCTCTCAGTACATGCTGGGCGTCCAGGACACGGACCTGGTGCTGAGGAAGGCCCTCCACGGGGTGCTGAAGGACACCGACACCGGCAGCTTCAGGGCCCGCTTCCAGGCCGAGCTGCTGCACTCGCAGGAGTTCACGCAGACCGGGCTCCGCTACACCACCACGGTACGCACGCACGCACACACAGTACGCACACGCGCACATGCACGCACGCACACACACACGCACACATACACACACACACACGCACGTGCGCGCACGTACGCATGCACACATACACACGCGCACACACCTGTTGCCTCTATCAACAGTAGACATCAGCAAGAAGTTTTTATCTTTTTTGTTGTTACAAAATAAGCCACTTGGCCATTTCCCCAGAGGTGGTCTGTGCAGATTCTTTGTATTCATTGGTATATTATTTCAAATGACGTCTGTTAAACTAATCAAGCCTTGTGAAAGAAGAAAGTATATTCTAACTTGTGTGTGTGTGTGTGTGTGTGTGTGTCTTTGTGTATGGCCGGACAATCCCCTAGAACTGGGAGGAGGAGTGGGAGAAAATTGTGAAGATGGCGTCCCCAGTCTCCGGTAGCAACGGCCTCCAGTTTGACTCCCTTGAAGACATCCACATCTTCATCCTCTGCAACATCCTGCGCCGGCCCATCATCGTCATCGCAGGTATGGCGCCAAAATGCACATCACTGCACTGCCGTACACGCCGCGGTTTTTAGCCTACAGCTAGTGGCTAGTAGTACAGAGGCAAGCAATGGTGCTGTCCACCATTTTATCTCCACTGGTTCACTTAATTATTGTTCCAGATTTTCCACTTAAAACTTTAAACCTTTTAAACCTGTGTTTACCTCCTGTTTGGACCCTCCCTCCAGCTATTGGAATTAGTGATAAATACCACTATTCATATCATGACTAACTTCAGAGAAAGCATTCTCTCCTGTGAGCTTAACATACAAATATACAAAATGAAGCCTTGCAAAGTGTTCAGTGGATTCCGGATTGCGGGACTAAAAGTGAAACAAAAGCGTTGGAAAAACCGAAAGCGTTGAAAAAGCTGAAAAAAGTACCCGAAAGCACACGGCGGGGCCGGCCGTCTCCCTGGTGTTAACCCCCTGCTGCCGTCCTGTTCACCAGACCAGGTGGTGCGGAGCATGAAGTCTGGCTCCTCCTTCTCGCCGCTGAACGTGGGCGGAGTCTACCTCCCCCTCCACTGGCCGCCCACCGAGTGCTACAAGTACCCCATCGTCCTGGGCTACGACTCGCAGCACTTTGCGCCCCTCATCACCATCAAAGACAGCGGGCCGGGTAGGTGGGGACGCGCCGCCCGGGGGGGGGGGGGGGGGGGGGGGGTCCTGCTGCTGGCAGGACGGGGCTCACGGCACCGTTCAGTGCACCGTGTGCATAGAGGGGGACAGACGGGACAGGAGTAGAGGCAAGGGAGGCGAACGAAGGGACGACCCGGGGGACAACGACACGCAGTTGTTAGCG
This sequence comes from Urophycis tenuis, assembly GCA_036785325.1. Lineage (NCBI taxonomy): Eukaryota > Metazoa > Chordata > Actinopteri > Gadiformes > Phycidae > Urophycis > Urophycis tenuis. Next base: position 361,032 of record JAXIVH010000161.1, read on the forward strand.
GCAAAGTGATGAGCTGGTTTGGGGGTGATGAGCGTAACGGTCGATGATGGGGCTGTCGATGATGTGAATGATTTCGTGTCGGACACGTGCATGTTGGTCTGTGGGACGAGATGCACCTGGTGGGAACGCTGGTGGGAAGTCTGGAGAGCAGCAGTGGAGGGCCGGCTGACTGTGGCTTCAGCCTGGGTTGTGTCTTAAGCCTGGGTCGTGTCTTAAGCCTGGGTCGTGTCTTAAGCCGGGGTCGTGTCTTAAGCCTGGGTCGTGTCTTAAGCCGGGGTCATGTCTTAAGCCTGGGTCGTATCTTAAGCCTGGGTCGTGTCTTAAGCCTGGATCGTGTCTTAAGCCTGGCTCGTGTCTCAGAAGGGATCTATATAATCTATTGAATAACAAGTGTGATCGTTTGGGTGATTATTTAAGAACATTGGACACGTCCCTGGACAGTGTTGGTATCAAACCACTCATAGTTTCCAAGCGCGACTGACCTCATTCTGTAACGTGTGGCCCCAGAGATCCGAGCGGTGCCGCTGATCAACCCGGGGCGCGTGGGCTTCGAGGAGCTGAAGGTCCACTTCCTGATGGAGAAGGACCTGCAGCAGAAGGACCGGCTGCTGAAGGACTACCTGATGCTCATCGAGATCCCCGTCATCGGCCTGGGCTACGACGCCACGCGCATCATCAACGCTGCACGGTAACGGCATCTTCAGACCTTCTGCCCTGAGCTCCCATGTCTGCGTGTACCAGTTTGTGGATGTGGATTATGAGAGCATCTGTTGAATGGTATGATAACATTAACCGCCATCCCAAATTAGATATACCGCTTTAATATAACATATGATTTATAATGTTCTTCATCACTTTACAAGTGATGAAGAGAAAATAAACAAGAAAAAAACTAAATCCAAAAATAAGCAATGTGATACAACACACGAGCAACACACGTGTGATATATTCAGGGCGTAAGTTATACAAGCTTCGTACATGTTATAGCAGTGACGTACATGTTGTAGCAGTGACGTACATGTTGTAGCAGTGACGTACATGTGATAATCCAAGTGCACCCGCGTGTCGACCCTGAACTGACCCCCTCCTGTCTGCGTCCCCACGGCGTGCCCCAGGCTGGACGAGGGCAACCTGCCGGAGGACATGAACCTGATGGAGGACTACCTGCAGCTGGTCAACCACGAGTACCAGCGCTGGATGGAGGACAAGGAGCAGGCCTGGGCGGCGCAGCCCCAGCGCCCGCCGCCCTTCTCCGTGTCCCAGCTGTCGCTGATCGAGATCCGCTGCGCCACGCCACGCTGCACCTTCTATGTGTCGGTGGACACGCAGCCGCACTGCCACGAGTGCTTTGAGAAGCGGCAGGCCACCGGGCCGCGGGTGGGGGGCGGCACCCTGCAGGTCAAGGGGGCCGCCGGCACGCAGACCACGGCGGTGGCGGTGCTGGGCGTGTCCGGCACGGCGGACGTGGTCAGCTGCCGCGGCGCCCGGGCCGGCAGCCCGCCGTCCTCCTCGTCCTGCTCCTCCTCGTCCGCCGCCGCCGCCACCGCCGGAAGGGGCGGGGCGGTGACCAGCCCGCGCTCGGCGCCGCCCACGGCGCCCAGCCTCAGCCTCTACAGCGAGACCCACGCCATGAAGTGCAAGACACCCGGCTGCCTCTTCACCCTCAGCGTGGAGCACGACGGCCTCTGCGAACGCTGCTTCAACTCCCGGCAGGCCCCCGGGGGGCCGGCCGGGCCGGCGGGGGGCGGCGGCTCCTCCGCGGGGGTCTCGGGCCCCCCGCCACCCCCCGGCCCCGGGGGCGGGCCCGTGGCCCCCCACGCCGCCCAGGGCCCGGGCTGGAGCCAGTGGCAGGGCCGGGAGACGGACACGGAGCGCTGCGGCATGTGCAGGCAGGAGGCGCTAAGGATATTCAACGGCCTGTGTCCGCCCTGCATGCAGCGGCAGCAGGCGCCGGAGAGGGGGGAGTCCAGCCAGCACAGCGACCCCAGGGCCGAGGGCCCGGCGGCGGGCTGGAGCCAGACCCGGGAGCCGGAGCGGGGGCCCTGCCTCACGCAGACGTCGGCCTGGCAGACTCCCCTGGCGCGGCCCTGCAAGAGGCACGGCTGCCAGTTTTTCGGGACTCCGGAGAAGTTGGGATTCTGTACTATCTGCTATGTAGACTATCAGACCAACCACCGTAAGTCCCAGAAATGAAGTCCTCGCGCCTTCGCTTTTGTCACATGTTCTCCGTGCTGTTGTTCCCGTCTGCGGTGTGCACACAATTCTTGTATTTCAACTCAGTCAGTGCGCTCAGTTGTTCTTAGCGTCTCCTCATGTTCCCCCCCCCCCCCCCCCCAGACATGACCCCTGCAGCCGCCCCGCCCCAGAGCCGACACGGGTCCGAGGCGGGCTTCCAGAACGCCTCGCGCTGCCTGGGCCCCTGCTGCGGCGCGGTGGGCAAGGCCATGCTGGAGGGCTACTGCAATAAGTGCTACGTCAAGGAGCAGAGCGCGCGGCTCAACCAGGCGGCCAACCGGCCCCCGCACTCCCCTCCCCCCGTCACGGTGGGTCTCGGTCCACCGTCTCACCCAACCCACCCACCCACTCACCCAACCCACCCACCCAACCCACCCAACCCACCCACCCACTCACCCAACCCACCCAACCCACCCACCCAACCCACCCACCCAACCCACCCACCCAACCCACTCACCCAACCCACCCACCCACTCACCCAACCCACCCAACCCACCCACCCAACCCACCCACCCACTGTTTGCTTTCGTCTTGCACCCAAAACATCCAAATCCTTAAGCAGCCTCTAATGATGCGTGGCTCTCTCTCTCTCTCGCTCTCTCTCCCCGCTCCCCTCCCTTCAACATTGCAGCGAGACCGGGCGCCCAAGCCCCGGTCATCCCAGCAGTGCCAAACCCAGACCCAGACCCAGACCCAGACCCAGACGCAGACGCAGACCCAGACCCAGGCGCAGTGCCGGCGGAGCGGCTGCAGCAACGAGTCCCCGGGCTGCACGGACTTGTGCCCGGAGTGCCACACGCGGGGCCAGGGCAGGGAGGGCGGGCGGCGGGCGCAGGCGCCCAAGGAGAAGTCCAAGCAGCGGTGCAGGACACAGGGCTGCGACCACTACGCCAACCAGGAGAAACAGGGCTACTGCAACGAGTGTGACCACTTCAAACAGGTCTACCGGCGCTGACCACGCGGCGGTGTGTGTGTGTGTGTGTGTGTGTAAGTGTGTGTGTGTACACGTGTGTGTGTGTGTGTGTGTGTGTGTGGGTGGGTTGGGGGGTGGGGGGGGGTGACCGCCACGACCGCACGCCAGCCGCCGCAGACCCGGGGCAGGACGCCCCACGCCAGTCGACGCACCTCTGATACTAACTAACTAACTAACTAACTAGCTAGTCGCTAACTAGTAACCTAATGGCCTGAAAAATCAACCCCTTCGTGTAGAATGTGGAGCGAGTGTGCGCTCGCTGAGGGGAGTGTGTGTGTGTGTGTGTGTGTGTGTTTTTGTGCGTGCGTGCGTGTGTGTGCGTCCGTACGTTGCGTGCGTGCGCAGTAGACATGGCCTCCAGAATACCTCTTTGTGCAATTATGATGACTGACGCGGCGTGTACAGACACACATGGAGGGGTTCCGCTCCATGTCGGAGACAACTGGCTCAACACGTGTGTACAATATGTATTTAAGTGGTACACAGTCAATCGTGCCGGACAAGATGATTGTATGTTGACATTACAAAAAAAAGCACCTGACACTGCTTTCTATACCATAGCCAAGGATTTTAACCCCCCTGTCCGTCTTTCTGTCTCTCTGTCTGTCTCTCTGTCCGCCTGTCTGTCCGCCTGTCTTTGTACTGGTCTCCCCTTGTTTGCTGTCCTGTCTGTCTCGCACTTGTTCTGCTACAGCCGGGGGTGCGTCCACTGCTGCCCCAGTAGAAAAGGTACATAACGATCGCAGTTTTAAAGGAGAAACAAACCGAGATGAATCAAGCCAAAGAGTGCAAACTCAAAGACCAATAGTTCCTAGCAGGTTGCGTCCGACCTTACGGGAGGGTGGCGTGCGCCGCGGTGGAGGCAGGGATGACTCACGCTTCCCATGGCAGCCCCTTTGTTTTCATAGTGCAACCGCTCAAAGTCGCCATACCCCAAATATTTTTTTAATGAACAACCGGATTTTCTGTCATTAGTCATCGGAATACAAATGGGCTTTGCTTATCCAGTAGAGAGTGAGTTCCTGTGACGTCTTTTTTTTTAATTACATTTCCTTTTTTTTTTGTACTACTTTGTTCACTTGAATGTGAGCCTGTAAATCATTCAGAGGCTCCAAACAAACAAGAAGCCATTTCACTCGATCGTGTGCGTGAGTGAAGACCAAGGATCCGCCCCGATCCCAGCCGAGGTCACCGCCCGACCCCGGTCACCGCGGGGGGCGCCGGGCCACTGACACACCGCCCCGCTGACTCAGAACAAGGCCAGACAGACAGAGCAGACCCGCCCCGGGCCTCCGCTGCCTGCAGGAACCGGTGGCGTCCGCGTTGTGGCCCGCGACAGCAGAGCCAAGAGCGGTGGTCGCTCTCAGTCGGAACGCACGATTAAAGTGTCACACTTTCTATTCCTCTTCCTACCTTACTTCTCTTCCTCTTTTGTTCTGCCCACGCTCAGTATAGCATACGTTGCCTTGGTAGTTGGCGTTATTTTTTGACTGCGCAACACCTAGCTACACAAAACACATATATACATAACACAAACACGTATATAAATTACACAACGCCAACACACACCGACAGACGCAGAGACAGAGACAGACAGTCAGACAGACAGCCAGACAGACAGACGTGCACACAGAATCGTGTAGCCCCCCCACTCCGCCTCCCCCCCCCCCGTTAAACAGGTGGTGACACTTAACTGCACTCACACATACATAACCACACAGACACGCCTACAGCCGCACATGTTTCTGTAAGATTGTAAGAGTCCCACCCTAGCCTGAGGTGAGGTGAAGGCAGACCGACCGGTGTGGGGACACCACACCCCGCCCTCTGCTGCTCACCGCGCTCCATATGTGCCCAGGAGAAAACCTTCCTCGTTTGGTTTAGTTTGGGTTTTCTTTTTGTTGTTCAAGTGTTCAGACAGCAATCCCATTTGCCTGCGCTGGCCAGCCAGTGGATCTGAATGTGTCCGAGCCCCCCCCCCCCCGGCCCCGTCGCGGTGGATTCTCCATCAGCTTTTGCCTTTTTGAGTGGTTAGTGAGAGTTTTATATAGGACGGGGTGGGTGTGGGTGGGGCCCGCGCCCCTCCCAGCGTGGGGACTGCTTTGTGAGCCGGGGGTCTGCAGGCCCCCCCGCCCCCCCCCCCCCCCCCCTGGTGACGGGGAGCTCGCCACCCGGTGCCTCATCGCCAAGACTCAGAACGCACACACACTCACACACACGCTCACACACACACTCACACACACGCTCACACACACACACACACACACACGCTCACACACACACACGCTCACACAGACGCACACACACAAACGCTCACACACACATGCTCACACACACGCTCACGCACACAGACGCTCACACACACGCTCACACACACGCTCACACACGCTCACACACACACACGCTCACACACGCTCACACACAGACGCACACACACACCCTCACAAAGACGCGCAAACCTAACATTCCTGTTTTTTTTTTTTTTTTGGTTTTCTTTTGTTTTGTTTTTTCTTCAGATTTAATATATTTGAATATATATTTTGTTTTGGTTTTGTTTTTTTTTTGCCAAATAATACATGTGCCAACATATACTATTCAACAAACAGTCGTTGTTACCTCCTTAAAAACGCGAACACGCTTGGGATCCTCTCTAACGCGCCATAGGTGGACATCTGGCCTGTCTCCAGCTGGTGGGGCTGAAGACCAGGGGGTTCTCCTCTCCAACGCCCCACCTGAGTCATCTGCTTCAGAGCTTTGTGAAAAGGAAAACAACTGTGTCCTCCTCCCGTGCCTCTCACTGGGCCTCGTCCCCTGGTGAGAGCGGCCGCGGGGCCAGATGTCCACCTATGGCTGGCGTTAGACATGTATAGAACAACACAGGCTCTCCACCTGCCTTCTTGTAACAACTGTATCTAGAGCCGCCCCCCCCCCCCCCCCCCCCCTGCACCAGGCCCTTGTGGGGCCTCTACGTAGATCTCTGTGTGCTTTAATCACCTCTAGACCTAACCTTAAGTCAGTGGGAGACGCTGGCGGGAGAGGCGTGCACTGGGCTCTGGTGGGCCGGACTGGGGACCGGGCCACAGGGTTGCACATGGGGAAGCCGCCGGGGGGGGGGGGGGGGGGGATTTGGGGGCGGGAGCTCTCCGGCCGGCCCCCCGCTGGACGTTCCAGGCCCAGGGGGGAGGGGGGGGAGGCCCAGGGGGGGAGTGCATGTCCTCAGATGAGCCCAAGGTGTCAAGGTGTGACTCAAACATGCAAAACGTTACTCGCTGACCTTTTGACAATAGGGTATTGTATGAAACAAAAAAAAAAAGCCTTCTTTTATTTGTTAAGTATTTATTCATATCAAGATATTATCTGTATTGTGTGATTCAATAATTATTTATATGTTGTCCTGAAATGAATTATTTTTAATAAGAAATCTGACATCGGTCTGTTGTCGTTCTTTGTGCGTGGGTGTGCGTGCGTGTGCGCGCATGTGTGTGTGTGTGCGTGTGTGTGCGTGCGTGGGTGTACGCGTGTGTGCGTGCGTGTGTGTACAACACGCATGACAAACCGGTGCGTCTGAGCGGCGAGAGCTGCATTAGGACCGGGTGTGAATGTCTCCTGGGAGATTCTATCATGCCACTCAAATAATGTCCTGACTGTGCTCTGCTGCGTGCTGCCAACCATCAGCCTGCTGCAAGCCTCCGGCCCACTGCTGTAAGGGAAGCCATCCGCAGTGCACCAGGCAGCAAGGTGGCATCTGTGTGTGCCAGGCGTTCAGACAACGGAGCAGAAGCCGAGTACGAATGCAGAGGCGTCTTAAATGATTTACCAATTAACGTGGTCTAATGTATGTTGATATAAGTGTTCTCCCTGGGACACAATGATCCAAGAGAATATGAGATGCATCTCTGTTTTCAGAGGCCTCCCAAATGGAAGCGTGCACTCAGGGTGCACTCTGACAGAAATGAGAACATTACGCCTCACACATGGAGGTAAACTCACTCAGGCTCTCTCTCACACGCGCACACACACACATATGCACACACACACACACACACACACATATGCACACACACAGGTTGGAGTGAGGTAGTGTCCTGTGATGCTGTGGGAGGGGGACTTCGCAGAGCTGGGGCTTCTGATGGTTATGTATAGTAAAGGCAGAGGTGTGTGTGGGTGTGCTGCAAGCTGCAGCATACACCACAGTCACATGGATAGGTTACTATGTGGTTTCCTGGAAATACCCTTCAAATACTCCCTTTTAGGTCACAGGTCATTTGCTGACGGGGGTGGGGGATGGGTGTGTGTGTGTGTGTTGGGGGGTATTATCATATGATTATATTACCAATCTGGTATAAAGAGCCATTGTTATCTGGTTTAAATGGAAAGTTGTTCTTACAGCAGGCATAATAACAGGGCCAGCACCATGGAGGCACAACTAAAGTTGGCTATTTTGTTATGCAAAGCCTAACCTTCTCAAACATGTATTTCTTATCAAAAATCAACCATTATCATTGCTGAGTGTCGGGTGTGTTGCAATAAAGTACTCTCCGGATGTGTGTGTGTGTGTGTGTGTGTGTTCATAGACTACCAACACAGGTCCACATTATCTATTGAAGGAGTTAAGAGGTAACCATTCCAGTTTTAGTGTTCACTCGACACATGTAAGAATGAAACTGAATAAAGAGGACACAATGCTCAAAGATATGACTCAGGAAATGTTTGATCATTTCCTTGGCCCCCTCAAGAACAGAATGAATCATCTCCTCCCAGTACATCTGAGATGACTGGAACCATCATGGAACTGACCTTTCAACACCAGCATTGCTCTGGCCCGATTCTTCCAGGGTTGCAAGGTCTTTTCAGCCGCTTTCTCAAGAATGTGGCCTTCCTCTTGCCATAAGTTAGACAGACAATGCATTCCTCCTCTGGGGTATAATCACCCTGTTAACAGCATTGTTTTCATTTTAGCTTTGGCTTAGTAGCTTCAGCAATGCACATAGCCTACATAGGCTCAACTCTTCATTAAATGAATTGTATCTGTGTGGATTATCGTGTTTTAAAATGGTATGTACTGTATGTGGTTGATGGTTGGTTAAGGATCTTCCGGCAATATGAGAAGACAGCAGCTTTCCCGGCGTCCCTCTGGCTAAAATGTTTTTGAAGTCTTAAACTCACAAGGTGTGGGATTGAACCCCTCCCTGTTTGTAGGCAGGAGACTTCCAGAGAATTCCAACAACTCAACGTGTTTTGTCCACACTAACTGGCTGTGCAACAGCAGTTTCTACTGATCATAAATATTTTATAGACATTATTGAATTTACATTATTTTACACATCACTATCGACCAAGATACTGATGTGTAAAATGGTGCAAGATATCTAAAGCTACGAGCTAGTTCTAGTTACACATTGTGAATTAATCATTATGTATGAAAAAGAATACATGAAAATACATCTTTATCGGTAATTAGTATACAATGCCTGCAATTTTGTTTATAAAAAAATAGCACAAACAATGTGTGAATTCACAAACACAGACATTTGTTGGTTGATATGGTATCCTTTGCATGGAATGCATGTAGACATTCAAATTCGATTGAGCAAAACTGGAAGATTTCACATGTGGCAGGTGGTGCTGACTAGCTCAAGTCACACTGACCTCACTGCAATGTGTCAGTGGTGCACAACCACATACAAAACACAAACCTGGCAGCTTTGGAAATAACCAGATTGTGCAATATGTTGTGTGATTATTATTGTGATTGTTACGGGTGTGTCTGTGTAAACATGAACCCTCTCAACCCTGTCTTATTATCACTACTTTCAAGTTTGACCACACTTAAAGAAAAGGTTCTGACAAAATGGGACTTGCTCTGGCTGCTCTAGGATTTGGCAAAAACAAACCCAAATGTTTACTGAGATGCACCGTTGCCTAGAACAGTCACGCACGCACGCACGCACGCACGCACGCACGCACACACACACGCACACGCACGCACGCACGCGCACACACACACACACACACACACACACACACACACACACACACACACACACACACACACACACACACACCAGAATGCTCACATGCCCACAATAGAATCCCATAGGGTCGCTTTAATCACATGTTGCTACACACTGCACACATTCACGACTTGCACTTTGCACAGCATTGTCTGTAGCATAGACGCATGCACGCACACAAAGTAAGCATTTCACTGCTTGTTCAATCTATGTGACAAACGGAGAAACAAATGTACAAACGTATGACCATTATCATTATTATTTTTATAAGCCAACATCATGAGACATACACATTAATCCTGTGTGTGTGGTTAATTACAAATGTTATAAACCTGAGCTGGATGCATGCTGTAAACAATAGTGACCACGCTGTGGCAGAAGAAACGCAGTTTCTTCAAACATAGAACTACAATGCAAATAACTACAATTCCCGTGTTCACTGAGCGCCTTGTGTTTACGGAAGTAGAGGGCGGCGATTTGGAAGAGCGCTTGGTTTGTTTTCAATTTTCGCCTCAGAAGTTCGGTGCAGTTACAAAACATATACTTCGGCAACGGCAAGCACCGCCTTCGGTAAACAAAGTCTCAGAATCGTGTGTATTATCCTTTTAAGTCGTGGACCGTTGACGACATTCGTTCCTCAAAAGTTGTTGATGGTTACGACCTCGTTGACTGTATATGACATATTTGTTCAATTAAACAATGAAACCATTGGGTTCTGACGAGGAAGATGAGCGTGCCGATTACCAGAAAAAGCTTAGAGGTAAAATCTAGTGAACTCAATTTAGGCGACAGGGAATAATGTTCATAGCTCTATGATGATGCTCATTGCGCTCAAAGATAATTTAACGGAACACCATACTAGGTTGTTGTTGATACCATGTTTTGTAAAAAGTGCATACAAATGCATGCATAAAAATGCATGAGTGGTTTGTTTACACATGAACGAAACTACAAAGCGCTTCCCACCATACAATCACTATACCACCTGTTGTTGACGTTCTGTTTAGCTGTCCGATGCAACTGGGCATGCGAATATGGATACCCCAAAATGCATGATGATGGTGTTTTTTCAGAGCGGGCCAATCGCAGTATCCAGCAGTTGAGCAGTGTTCTGTCACAGCAAAGCCCCGTTGAGGAAGGACCGGAGGTAGTTGACGCAAGCACTGCGGATGGATCACGACGTGCAGCCGGAGGAAGGGACGGTGCTGCGTGGAGCACAAGGTCCCAGAGCGAAGCAGGTGACTGGTTACTTCTGGTAATATACAATTACTCCTCAGTGAGCGGGTCATTTACCTTGTATGTTCTCGCAAATTACTACTACTATTACTACTACTAGTCCACTCTTTGGTGTACATGTCAAAATAAGTGTGTGTGTGCTATGTGTCCCCTAGTCAACCAGTTGAGGACCATCCTGCTGAAGCAGCAAAAGGAAACATCTCCGCCTCTCTCTCCATCACAGAGACAGTCTCCCTCCAAGGTAACACAACTTCACATACCCAGTTACATACTGTATGAACATACTGTACATACTGTACTAAAGCATTTTTCACTCTCTACTCTAAGACATGTGTTTGTTTTGTGTGTTCCACATTTGTTCTGATGACAGCTCCGGCAGGGGGAGGCTGTCTCTGGGATGCCCGCCGTTCAGGATTTAGTTCCAATCATTTACAACCAATCAGAGTACATCCAGCATCTGGAGGCTGAGGTCAAATTCTGCAAGGTGGGTTGGCAGGCTATTCATGTAGAAAGTACATTGATCAGGAATCTTTGTCTCTAGGTGTGTGCTATTGATCAGTACACGGTGATGCGCGCTTCTCCTTTGTGGCCTGATGTGTGTGTGTGTGTGTGTGTGTTTGTGTGTTCAGGAGGAGGTCCAGGGGATCAAGCAGAGGGTGCGGGTGGTTGTGGTGGAGAATGAGAAGCTGCAATCTAGTCTGAATAACACACTGATGGACAAAACAGCACTGGAGTCCAAGGTACTGTGTGTGTGTGTGTGTGTGTGTGTGTGTGTGTGTGTGTGTGTGTGTGTGTGCGTGTGCGTGTGTGCCTGCGTGCGTGCGTGCGTGAGGAGGCTGGTATCTGGCAGTGGTGTCTCAGATTGTCCAGTGATTATCATGATGTTCTGATCTATTGATTTTCAATAATGTGCATGCATTCATGCATTTTTGGTGCCAGTATCATCCCCTTGCTTGGATCGCTTGCTTGTTTCTCAGCTCAATGAATCTCCGGGGGTCAAAGGTCATACAGGCAACAGGACGCCTCAGGGAATAGATTGTCACATCTGGAAGAATGAACTGGTAAGGTGACATCATTTGTCCTCTGTTTGTCTCACATCTCATATCAGTACACAGCTCCTCATACACAATGAAAGGTTTCATTGCGTGTATGTGGTACATGTTGATGGATTAGGAGCAGCTGAAGGCACTGCACCAGGCGCAGACTGAAACATTGGAGGCTCAGGTCACCTCTCTAAGGTCAGTAAATCCTTGCCCCAAAGCTATGATCCACGATCCATGAAGCTACGTCTGCTAGCTGCGAAGCTACGATCCACTAGCCACAAAGCTCAGATGCAGTAGCCAGAAAACTATCAGCCCCTAGCTGCAAAGCTATGCTCCACTAGCCACAGTGTTGTGATGCATTAGCTACATAGCTACGATCCACCAGGCACAAAGTTACAGTCCTCTAGCCCAGAGTTCTTCAACCCGTGGGGTACTGCCGGTGGTATGTGGGATTTTATGAGAAAAAAACCCCATATATTTATAATTGAAAATATATATATTCTAAATGCTGTTCAGTAAATGTAGTATTTTATTGAAAAAAACAGAGTGGCTTTGTGCATTGCATCATATGTTTTACATTGCAATGTTATCATAAGCAGCATTGCTGACTTTTTCATTCTACTGTTTCCCACACACTGTGGCCGTCTTGCAGTAAACATTGTGTATAAAGGAGGTGCTCTTTGCTCCTTCACTGCATGTATATTTGACTAATTGTATTTTACCATTTGCATATTAGGTGGTTTGCCAAAGGTCTTAATGACAATTTAGCGATGCACCAAAAGTCAAAGGTTGGGAAGATGCTCTATTCCAAAACTACTATCCGCTAGCCCCAAAGCTACTATCCACTAGCCTCAAAGCTATGATCCACTAGCCCCAAAGCTACAACCTTTACCATATGTTATACCATATCTACACATCACAGCATTATATCAGTTTATGGATGATTATTGATGATCCAATTCAAAACCATATTGTATGTATTGGTATTTGTCCGATGCAAGATACAACTTGTGAATAGCTAGTAAAGTATTTGTATCGAAGCACATGAATCATACACACTCACGGGCCACTTTATTAGGCAGACCTTGCTAGTACCGGGTTAGACCCACCTTTGCCTTCAGACCTGCTATCTATCGTGGCATAGGTTCAACAACTTGCTGGAAACAGTCCTCAGAGAGGTTGGTCCATGTTGACATGATAGCATCACGCAGTTGCTGCAGATTTGTTAGCTGCACATCCATGATGCGAATCTCCTGGTCCATCACATCCCAAAGGTGCTCCATTGGATTGAGATCTGGTGACATTGTCATGTTCAAGAAACCAGTCAGAGATTACTTGAGCTTTGTGACATAAAGGGATGCACATGGCCAGCAACAATACTCAGGGGGGCTACGGCATTTAAACGATGCTCAGTTGGTACTAAGGGGCCCAAACCATTAGGTCACCACCACCAGCCTGAACCGTTGATACAAGGTAGGATGGATCTGCGCTTTCATGTTGTTGACATCAAATTCTGACCCTACCATCCAAATGTCGCAGGAGAAATCGAGACTCATCAGACCAGGCAATGTTTTTCCAATCTTCTATTGTCCAATGTTGGTGAGCCTGTGGGAATTGTAGCCTCAGTTCACCCAGTGTGGTCCTCTAGTGTTGTAGCCCTGCCTTGAGGTTTGACATGTTCTGGGCTCAGAGATGCTCTTCTGCATACCTCGGTTGTAACAAGTGCTTATTTGAGTTCCTGCCGCCTTTCCATCAGCTGTCAGGCCATTCCCTCTGACCTCTGGCACCAACAAGGCATTTTTGCCCACAGAACTGCCACTCACAGGATATGTTATGTTTTTCGGACCATTCTCTGGCTGTGCGTGAAAATCCCAGTAGATCAGAAGTTTCTGAAATACTCAGACCAGCCCATCTGGCACCAACAACCACGTCACGTTCAGAGTAACTTAAATCACCTTTCTGATGCTCGGTTTGAACTGCAGCAGATTGTCTTAACCAGGTCTACGTGCCTCAATGCGTTGAGCTGCTGTCATGTGATTGGCTGATGTGAAATTTGTGTGAAGGAGCAGTTGGACAGGTGTGTCTAATTAAGTGGCCGGTGAGTGTACATTACAATATACAATATTCAAACTGTCATTTGAACACATGCTTCTGTGATATGATTCATTTCCAAGTAGCACACAACATTAGGACTGGGATTTTCTTTGGTGAAGTGGGAGTATTGTCAAAATCACTCCCGGAGTACGGCCATTATTAATCATGGTTATAATGTCAGGCCTGCCCACTC
>JAXIVH010000161.1:377319-381534 GCA_036785325.1 Urophycis tenuis
ACTTCACTGACCAATCAGCTGGAAGAAACCCTCAGAAAACTGACGAATCAGGAACAAGAGAACACGAAGGTACTCAGCACTATGTGTGTGTGTGTGTGTGAGTGTGCCATCTCAGGCAGATAGACTTTCCTCCAAATTAAGTAACAAAGCATGTCTCTCACTGAAAGATTATGTTTACTATGTTGCAAACTCAATTGTTCAGTTCACCTTCACAATCTAAATTAGCTGCAAGTGTGATGTCATCACATTCTTCCTCTGCCCTTTCCTGTACAACCAAAAAGCTTTATGTGTGACGTATGTAGCACATCTCAAAGAATTGCACAACAAGACTATGAGACTGTGGTGTGTAATGATTGGTTTGGGTTTGATAGAAAGTCTGTGATGTGAATGATGCTTTAGTATAATTCTGCACACTTCTATGAGTTAAAGGAGTGACCACTGTGTTATTTTTTGGTTAGGTAAGATTAAATGCTTTAATGAAGAACCGGTCACACATGTGTCTTCATATTTTAGACCAGAGATGTATTCATTGTGAAAGATACTTACAATTTCCTTTGACTGTAGACTAGTGCTATTGGAGGAAAAGGGGTAAAAATCTACTGTTTAATGACCAGATCAGCCGTACCACCGCTCAGTCAATTTAAACACCACTAGATGGCACCAAAAGACTTTCTAAATTCAAGTCACATTTTCTAGTCTAGTCTAGTAGAATTTCGTTTTAATTTGTTAATAGGCTTATGTGGATGTTTCATTGTCAACATAAAAATAATGAATGTAAATGATTTATTTTAATCACCCGATCAATTATTAATAATTGGTTATTTCCCAGTTTTCATAAAAAAAAAAAAAAAAAAAAGAACATACAGACAAACATACAGATAAATGAAAACATCAACCCTGTACATTGGGCTAATTTTGATAACAGACATAACTTGTTTTTCCTCTGAAGACCTGGCGACTCCGTCTTTACCTCAGGTGACCAAGAACACATTTCTAAGTGTCTGCACTCAACAAGGCACCTCTCATTGTCCTTCAGATGTGTGTGGACCTGCGCTACCAGCTGAGCCAAGCCGTGATGAAGAGAGAGGAGACGCAGAGGGACCTGCGAGAGTTGGCCACCAAGGCCTCCAGACAGACAGAACAGGCCTCGCAGGTCAGTCAGCTACGGCCCAAAGTGTGAAGAAACCGCTCGTCATTTCTGCTTTGGACACTCATAACTCAGAGGAGGAGGACGTGTTGTTCAATTATTGAACAAGTCTGTGATTTAACCACTTGTGTGTTGGAACCTAAACTTTTTAAGTGCCGAAGTACTGCACGTTACGCTCAGTTTATAAACAATTATTGGAAGTAAATGCTCTGCTTTTATGACATGAATATGTCATATGTCATCAACATTACAGTGTGATCAATTTACGGTGGTTTACTCTGACTTGGTATGGCTTTGGTCACCCCTGCCATTTTATGTAGCGTGTTTGTTTAAAAGGGCATACGGGGCCTTGTTGTGTAAGACTTTCTCACCTCGCCTCCCCTCCCTCTCTCTCTCTGTGGGACAGGAAGTGGAGAAGCTGAGCTCTGTGCTGGTTGGCTGTCAACATCGCCTGGAGGCGGTCCAAAAGGACGGCAGCCAATGGCAGACCGAAGCCTTGAGCCTGGCAGAACAGCTGGCAAATGCCCAGCGCCAACTGCACCTCACCAGGTAGTACCTAATCCTATTATACGTGCCACCACACACACACACACACACACACACGCAAACACACACAAACATAAACACAGACGCACACACACGCACGCACGCTTCCCCTCTGTCCAGCCCCAGCGTAGCCCATTCCAGCCCAATTCAGAGCAGCATACCAACTGTACCGCTCCAGGTAATGGCTAATCCTATTATAATAGCCACACACGTGCACACTCGCGCTAACAAATGCTGTTGGGCCATGGTCGCGGTACCGACTGGACCCCACCAGGTCACCTCTAATCCTGTTAGGCGCGCCACAAACATTATTCAGAACACACACACACACACACACACATAGACACACATAGACACACGCACACACGCACACACACACACACACACACACACACACACACACACACACACACACACACACACACACACATACGTCCCGCTCTGTGTACCATCAGGACAGTACCCAGTCCAGCAACAGCTCCAGCAGAGCCAAAATGGCGGCAGGTTTCCATCTTCTGTCCTTGGCGTGAGCACACCAAATCACACACACAGAGCACACACACACACACACACACACACACACACACACACACACACACACACTGTGATGGTGCGGGCCGGCGGTCGCTGGACAGCCTGGCCTGGACGCCACCTGCCTGTGCCCTGTACCCGCCGTCACCGCGGGAACTACCGGCTCCTCTCCTCCTTCCACTCCTCCCTCGCTCCCCCTCTGTCTTCTGATTCACCCTCTCACGCTAACCTGCAGTCTGTCATCCTTTGCTCGCTGGTCATCTCCATTGACCTCTGCTCATCTTTGTTCTTCTCTCGGGCCTCTTTCCCCCCCCCCCCCCTCTTCGCCTGTTTTATCAGCACACTTTATTCCTCTCTTGCTGCTCCCCCTCCCCTTTATTCCTCCCATCTTTCTCCCCCCCGCCCGCACCGCCCGCCCCTCCGTCTCCCCCCCGCCTCCCCCCCGCCCCTCCGTCTCTCCCCCTCCCTCCCCCTCCCATCCACTGGCTGATGTTCCCCTCGCTGGCTGCCAGTGCTGGGGCAGCGCCGGCCCTTGCCAGACGCCCGTGGGCACACTCTCACCCCCGCAGCCCACTGTCGAGGTGTCTGAGATGGGCACAGATGTGGCGGCGGTGCCCCGCGGTGCCGGAGGCGCTGGGATAGAAGTGTGTGGTGGTGTCTGCCCGGAAGTGTGCGTGTGCCGCGCAGACTGTGTGGTTTTCTGTGTGTGTGTGTGTGTGTGTGTGTGTGTGTGTGTGTGTGCACGCCTGCCTGTGTGTGTGCGCCTCTGTGTGTGTGTGTGTGTGTGTGTGTGTGTGTCTGTGAGTGTGTGTGTGTGTGTGTGTGCACATGCCTGCCTGTGTGTGTGTGTGTGTGTGTGTGTGTGTGTTGCTCCCAGCTCTGATCTGTGTTTAAGTGCGTTTGTCTGTCAGCCGGCCAGCTATAACACATCGGGGCACAGCACACTGACGTGTGCTCTGTGGGAAGAGGGAAGGTGGAGTTTGTGAGGGAGTGTGTGTCTGTGTGTCTGTGGGTGTGTGTGTGTGTGTCTGTGTGTGTGTGTGTGTTCTAACCAGCTGTGGAGTGGCATGCTTATTGATGAGGCAACATGATGACTTTGACCTGTTGTAGTGATGTAAACCATTTTCCACTGTGAACGAGTGTGTGTGTGTGTGTGTGTGTGTGTGCAGTTTGTGCGTGTGTCCGTGTGTCCGTTTGAGCAGAGAGTTCATAGTATAATCTGCCTTCATGTTCATCGATGTTTGACAGCTGTCGACTTGGCTTAGCACACAGGCAATCAAATTCAATTTGGTCCATTACCACTGAACAGCAGTGTTTAATAGCTTTCAGTGGCTACAGATAGATATATCTCTATTCTGTTGGACATAGTGTGGTCTTCAGCATTTCCAGCAGAGTCAAACAGCTGGAAATGCTCTTTTCAAGTCTGAGAAACAAAATGGAAACACAAATATGTATTCCGATCCTCAAGGTCAAGACAACTCACCTGGGGTCACATGTGTTCCAGTCGCTACCATTCGTATGATTTACTGTTGAAGTGACTGAAGGGCAATGTAGCCGTTGGCCACAGACTAACTTGTGGGAAATGTAAGTGGAACCGGCGTGGGAAGAATCCAGCATCAAACATACTACTAGATAAACGACGCAAACTTGCAGGCATGCACTACAGACACGCTACAGTGAGATCGGCCTATTGCATTCACCCTCTGTCTGGTTGGATGGTCCCTGCCTTTAAATACACAGTGTAGTGTCACTGCCAGGCTGAGATAGCACTGACCTGTTAGACCTGTTAAATGTGAAAAATGTATTTCACATGATCTCCATAGCCCCATTCATCAACACCAAGAAAGACAGAGTTTCCTCCCTACTCATACTCTTATCATGTAGCACTCTGTCATGGAGTGGTCTGGATGGTCAAAATGGAAGAGGCTGAGGTCTACTTCTATTCATGGAAGTGTTGATACATTCAAGTCGTCCTTTGGATCGACTCTTTT
>JAXIVH010001610.1:10000-12500 GCA_036785325.1 Urophycis tenuis
GATTCTTCCACACCTCTCGCGTCGTTCTGCCTCAAGGCTTCTCACAGGTACGATTGTCTCTCGGATTCGGCAGCCGAAAATGAGACTCTCCAAATGAGGGAGCCGGGGGGTGGAGGAGGGCGGGGGGGCGGGGGGGGGGGGGGAAGGGGGGAGTGCTGGGCCGCCGTGTCACGGCCTGACCCGGGGTTCTCACCTCTCGGCCCGGTCCAGAGCTGTGAGGCGGTGCCGGCCTCCGTCCCGTCCCCCCCCCCCCCCCCCCCCCCGGCGCTGTCTCTCTCCCGGGGGCTCGCTCCTGCTTGGCGGGGCTCATGTCCGCGGTCAGTGTGTCTCTGTGGAGTGTTGGTGTTGTGACACGGACCCAAGTCACAACCGTCGCCTCATAAGATGGACGCCAGAAAAGGACGCTGACCGAGAACGCCGCGATGCGGGCGTGCGCGTGTGAAAGGCGGCAATTATTCTGTATTTTTATTTATTTCAAACAATCACAATTCATGAATGTTATTCCTTGAACGTAAGGCTTTTTACTGTGCAATTAAATTAAAACATTTATAAATCATTTTTGATGATTGATTGCAAACAAAACCTAATTTATAATTCAAAATTCTCATTCCCATTGAGTTAAGCAGTTCACTTACTTATTGTGATGCAAATGCACACAGGTTACACATAAAAAGGTAAATGGTAAAAAAAACACATGAATATTTTAAGGTGACGACAGACATATAAATTGTACAATGTAAAAACAAGGATAGCTATTCAATACAATTGTACCACTATAATCACAAGCAGCCACCTCAAACTTTAATTCACTAGTGTTAGTAGTATTTCTATTATTTGCTTCTACTCACAGCTATATGATAAACAGTGACACAGTATCAACTACAAGTAGGCATATGGTTTCGGTACACTGTGGTTAGATTAACTTCTGCATTTTAGGTGTGAGAGAGATAGAGACATAGAGTGAGAGAGAGAGAGAGAATGAGAGAGAAAAAGAGAACGAGAGAGACAGAGACCGATAGAGCGAGAACAAGAGAGAGAGAGACACACAGAATGAGAAAGACAGAGTAGGCAATAGAGATATAGACGAGGAGCTAGACAGAGAGAGGGGGGGGGGGGACCCCAAGTGACCTGGGGCCCCCTGTGTTAGTGATGGGTGGCTGAGCTCTGTGCACAATGGGGAGGGAGGGGGGGGGTTACATCGGCCTCACTTGCCCCAGCGAGAATGAGAGAGAGAGCTGGAAGCTGGAAGAAATGGACGCAAGGTGTAAGGGGGCTGGGGCTGTTGTGGAGAAATGGAGGGAGGGAGGGGGAGAGAGAGAAGAGAGAGAGAGAGAGAGAGAGAGAGAGAGAGAGAGAGAGAGAGAGAGAGAGAGAGAGAGAAGAGAAGAGAGAGAGAGAGAGAGGGAGGGAAGGGGGGTTCAGTGCTGGCTGACGCTGTGACCCCCTGCACGTGACCCCCCCCCCCCCCAGAAACGCTGGGGGCCAAGCGCTGCACCTGGTGGGGATGAGGTGCTGCTGTCGCCGTAGCGACCAGACGGGCCGGGGGGATGCGTGCATTTCGGGCCGTCAGAAGGTTGGCCCGTCATCACTTAACCCCTCGGTGGGGATTAGAGGTGGCCGAAGTCAGCGGATATTTCAGTGCATCTGAAAATAACCCGCGGGGTGATTTGATGAATCTCAGAGAAGAAACACGACTGACGCATGGAGTTGATGTAATTAGTTGGGGTTTTTTCTTTTTTGTGTGCGAGTGTGAAAAGGTGGGCTTTGTGACCTAAGAAAAGAACATTAAATAATACAGTTTTTTTTTTAACTACTGAGTAATGTGTACATATGTTAAAACAGGAGGAAAAAAAAAACAGGGAGTTATGAATTTTCATCTGCTGGAAACGCTGAGATGAAAGTATAGGGAGGGAGTGTATAGGGAGCTCTCCTTGCAGAAAACGGGTGAAAAAAAAAAAACTACATGTGTCACAAACACCTCCAGCGAAGTGAGACTGGCTGCCTCAGCTCCATTAATTCAAGGCGATCATTCACCGCTAAGCAGAGAGGAAGCATACACAATTAAATTCTTATCTCGGAACTAAACTTTGACTGCAAATCGCAATTTAAAACGTACTTTTAATTAAGCCACCCCCATCTAATCTACGTACGCCTGATAATTGTTTCACAACAAAGAGTTGTTTTCTCGTGAAGCTGCAGAAAAAAAACAAACCCCCCCTCCCCCCCCCCCCCGCTTAAAAACAAAACAAAACGTGAAGAAACGTTGAAACGACTCTACGGTAAGACTAAGTCGGACGATTCGCCTCGTCGGATTTGTCTTTACAAACAAACGCACAAAAGGGCGGCGAAAGTAGCGACCGATCGGCCGGTCGCAGCAGTGACACCAGCGACAGCATCTCCAAGTGGAACAGAAAAGAAAATGTCCGCCGTCGCAGCAGCAGCAGCAGCGAACGACGACAAGCTAAAAACCCGCCAAAAAAGGACGACCTTGACCACAAAA
>JAXIVH010001610.1:17500-19055 GCA_036785325.1 Urophycis tenuis
GAAAATATTATATAAATAGACAAATAGACCCTGACATCTACTATGGATGGGGACAATTAAGCCCAACTAGGGTGGGGGGGGTGGGGGGGAGTTATAGGATTAGCCCATCTCTGTGTCTCAAACCCATCTTTGGCATTGGAAAGATTTAGCGATTCTGTAAACAGTGGAAACCGCTCAACTGCTAAATACAGTAAACGCTGTGTAAATACCACGCCCTACTGTCAACAAAAAGCACCTTACCCACAAGCTACGCAGCCAACGTGGTAAGTGAGAAACCTTAAAAATTAAATTAAATGGAACTTTATAAATATTTTCACAAATCAACACGGCACGTGGCTAACTAGCAAAACAGTTTGCAAACAGTAACTCACAGCTAGCAAGAATATTTGGTGAGCACCTTAGCAGCCGCTAATCCGTTTTTTTCCAACCCCTGGTTGTTTAACAGAGCGAAGTGCTCTCTGGGACGCAGTGTTGAGACTTTTTTTGGAATATCGAGTGTTTCATTGGACATGATACCTCTGATTGAACTATGGATTAGCTTGCGCACCGCTCCCATTAGGTCACAGAGTAGAGAGCCAGATGGGGCGTGATAGCGGTACAAGGCTAAAGTAGATACAGAGGCAGGTCTCTGGAGATATCTAACGCCACTCTCTTGTTGTCTGCGATGAGCCATACCGTTAATCCAGGCATACCGCGGCGTCCCCCAGCCTCATTTCAAAGTAAGATGGAGGGGGATTCGCATTGAATTCCACTTGACTGGAGGGAGATCTGATTCAACTTTTGAATGCAGCCAGCGAGAGCTGTATTGTAGCCCTTGCCCAATTTCAGTTGCGGCGAAATTGGCTTCGGTGCATTTGATATTCTGCTGGGCGGCCCCGGCGGAGCGTGCTGGTGGACCTGCAGTGTGTTGTTGTTTGCTGCGTGCTGCTGGCTGATGGCAGAGCAAGTCAGCACCAGATCCGGTCCAGGTCCCAAAGCGTTAGCATGCATGAACGCGGCTAACTGGGATCATATTAGTGTACCACTGCCGCTGCGGTTTAGCCTTTAGCCTTTTTTTTTTTTTTTGTTTGACTGTAGTTGCTGCTGTGTAATTAGCGCGTATCTGTTACTAACTCGTCAGAGATTCCAGCCACTGTCAGAGCCAGAGTCCAGCCGTTTCAGTGAACATTATTGCGGGCTTCCTGTGCTATACTGTACGCCAAAGCATAACTATAAAATATGTTAAGATTTGTGAATATAGCATACAAACCCATGCACACACACACACACACACACACACACACAAGGGTGAGGAACTGCAGAAGATAATATACAGAGTAGTAATAATAATCATATTTCAGATGTAGAATATATTGATATAATATTCATATTCCATCACTATCTGTTCAAAATATTTAACACCTTAACAAACACCATGTATTCACCACAATCATTAATCATTAAAAACAAAATTGTCCATCGGCCCGATCGATCCCCAATTGGCCGTAAATCTGACTCCCCGTCACACGGCACCAGGATCGAGGAAACGAAGGACAAAAAAAAACAAAAACAAGAA
>JAXIVH010001611.1:5000-19026 GCA_036785325.1 Urophycis tenuis
CAGTATTGTGCTGTGTTCCAACTGTTTCCAGAGGGCATGCGTGCCACTACACGGGCAAAACAACCGCCTTCATCTGTTTAGCAGTGTAGAGCAGCCATGTTTTACAGCTAATGGTTCCATGGCGCCTGCCTGTCTCTCTCCATCTGTCTTCTCACTCTGTCTGTCTCCATCTCAGTTGCCCCAATGGCTTCATCTTCCTCCTTGATGTAACAAGCCATTAGTCTGCATCCCTCAAGACACCCCCCGCCCCCGCGCTGGCCACGCCCACATCCCCGCTCAGCCGGCCAATGGGGGCCCGGAGACGGCCGAGATGGACCACAAGCACGGAGCGCAAGGTCGCCGCCCCCAGGCCAGGCTCCGCACACAGGCCAGGCTCCGCCCCCAAGCACAAAGGACCCCCTAGAATGACCCACCGATTTGACGACAGTTAAAAACTGCACAAATTAAAACCTCCTCAGAACCCCCCCCCCCCCCCCCCGTGATGGTGCAGCTCATGGTGCAGCTCATTCTCTCCCCGAGGAAGGGGAGAGGACGGGGAGAGAATGAGGGGCCACCTGCCAACTGGTCCTCTGCCGAGCGAGTGGATGAGTCAGAGGAGGTAACCTTATCAGAATCAGAATCAGAAACAATGTTATTGCCAAGTATTTTTGCACCTACAAGGAATTTGTCTTGGTGCAATTGGTGCAAGAGAAAAGCAGTATTCAAAATATAAGTAAGTAAAATAACTATAAATATATATATACAATGTACAATGAATATGGAATACCCTCCGTTGATGAGGCTACACTGTCTCCTCTCAGTGTTCCTCTCCAGTGTTCTCCTCTCAGTGTTCCTCTCCAGTGTTCTCTCCTCTCTGTGTTCCTCTCCAGTGGTTTCCTCTCAGTGTTCCTCTCCAGTGTTCTCCTCTCCTCTCTGTGTTCCCCTGTTCCTTAAGTCAAATGTGATCGACAACACTGCCGTTCGCCCCGTTCCTTAAACCGCTGACGATTTCCAAGGCGACCGACGATGTGATCAGGGTGCGTGTCTGTGTCCTCTCACAGTGGCCCTGTGTTGTAACACACGCCCCGGGTATCTGCTGACACGTCTCTGTTTGAGGTGAGAGACTCACCAGCGGCCAGCCCAAACCCACAGCCAAGGAGTGTGTGTGTGTGTGTGTGTGTGTGTGTGTGTGTGTGTGTAGGGTGGAGTAACTTCCTTCTTGGTCCTATAGGGACAAGGCGACGTGACATGACATCCTGGATTGTACAACCAATAGATTTATAACAAATGCACTTTGTTGCAAATCTGTAAATTAAAAAAAAAGAAGTGTAAAAAAAAGCATATGGATTATTGTAATTGGACTATTAGTAATGCAATGTTACTAAAACGTGATTGTGCATTATTGTACGCGTCTATGTGTTTTATCGTAGTTGTATGAGCCACACATTTGTAGGATCACATTAAAACGTAGGCCTATACTTTTCATTTCATCATGAAACACGCTACAAGCGCCGTCGACGGCCTGCAAGCCCGGAGACGTGCTCAACATTCCAGCCCTCTCTCCCAGAAAGTCCCATTAGACAGGGCCTCCTCCCCGCTCCACTCGCATCTTTTCGCTTTTTGCACTGCGTGACGTCAGTGAGCCAAGTCACCACCACCACCACCACGCAAAGGAGGAACGAGGAGGTGCCCCAATCTCCTCACAGCCAGCTCTCCGCTCGACCACCGCGTTCGGTCTGGGGAGGGGAGGCGGAGGGGGAGGAGGACTTGGGAGAGCGCAGGCGAAGACCGTGCGACGCGCAACGCATAGTAGAGAGGATTACCCAACCAGGACGCACGGCGCATTCTAAACAGATCTCCGGAGAACCGGAACGAGGCATGCACGACCCGGCTGGGCTGCAGCCTTCACAGACCCCCGGTTTTTTTTTTCATCCTGTTGAACGCCAGCGACAGCCCGAAAGGGGAGGTATCGCGTGTTATATAGGAAGGCTGCGTGTCCCGCACGGAGCGGTTCCGCTATATTTCGCCGTGAAGGACAAACAGCAAAGCAATCGCGTGTGAAGGACTCGTTCCGGACCAAAGTAGCAAGCGGCTCAAAGGGGGACACGGCGCTCTCTGACGCCAAGGACAAACGCCGGCCGGACGCCAAGACGAACTCCAAAGGAGCCGTTCGCGTTGACGCCCGGACTTTGCGCCGGTGCGATCTGCCTCCGTGGGATCTCTTCAGTCGTGGTCGTCCGAAAAAAAGATCTCGATCTATACTGAACGCTCATTGTTTGGTCTTTTTTTTTTTTTTTTTTTTAGCTCTGCGCCACTCTGCCAACATCAAATCGAGTGGCAAAGGCGAGGGGGACGCGTGTATCAGGAAGGACTATCATGTGTCTTTGAGGGGGACCATACGGAGCAGGTCCCGGCCACGGCCGCTGATGGTGCGAACCCGCATGACCTACATACCGGTAAAGCCGTATGGGCAGCTACACGGACCACACGGGTTATACCAATGTACTTGAGGGTTCTACCAATTATACTTGATGCAAAAGCAGACTTGGAAAGACATGCGTGACTGACGCGGAGATCCGTTGTTTTTTTATGTGTACGTGATGTAATTACGTTATTGCTTCGAAAGGGCGAACACGAGTAGCCTGTGTGAATGTCGATTCTAGGTACTTTACGTTACAAACCAATGAAAGCAGGGAACGCTTTAGGTCCGATGCTATGCAACACCGTAAGACTTGTATTTCCCCGTGAATGATCACACCGGACCCTTTCTGTGGATGATTACTTGAACAGGCTTCAGAACTAACTGTTCTCAAGCTATTATCAAGCCTCTTCTCAAACCTATGCAGCACATACCACAACCGCATGACCTTTGGACCAAACCAGTGCAGATCAAAGGTCTGAGGATGGAGTCACCTGCAGGGCATTGTGACAACAGGGTGTAAAGGTCATCTTCACAACCACCCGGAAGCTCCGACCGGCTCACCGCAAACTCAACAGAGCGTCTGAAGCTCCCGGCGGTCTCCGGGCCGCACGCCAGCCGCACGCCGCCATGTTCCTGCGGCCCGAGGACACGCCCCCTCTGCTGGGCCACGCCGAGGTGCCGGCGCGGGTGACGGAGAGCTACATCCTGAGCGGCTACCGCTTCCCCAACTACACCCTGCGGCAGTGCCTGCTGTCGGCCTTCCGGCCCACCAACGAGACGGGCAACTTCTGGTCCCACTTCCTGCCCGTCTTCCTGTTCGCCTACCACTTCGGCGAGGTGTTGGGCTGGGAGGGCGCGCCCCCCGCCTCGGACCCCTTCTTCTACCCGCTGTGGAGCTACTTCCTGGGCGTGCTGTGCCTGCTGGCCGCCAGCAGCCTGGCCCACCTGCTCAACTCCATGTCTCTGGTGGTGCGCGAGGTCTGCTTCTTCGTGGACTACGGCACCATCAGCGCCTACACCGTGGGCTCCTCCCTGGCGTACTACTACTACATCCACCCGCGGGCGGGGGTCCTGGAGGCCGGGGGCGGAGGCGGGTGGGCCGCGGCTAACGGCTCCGGCGCCGCCGCCGATCCCCCCCCCGCCGCCAACGGCGCCGTTGGCGTGGTCTGGCGCGCCGGACGCGATGGCGCTGTTCGAGCAGTTCTACGTGCCCAGCTCCTGCGTGGTGGCCATCATCTGCATCCTCTCCTGCTGCAACACGCGCCAGCGCTGGCGCCGCCACCGCTACGTGATCCGCACCCTGGTCTTCCTGCTGCCCTTCCTGGTGTCTTCCACGCCCATCTTCTACCGGCTGGCCACGCGCTCGCCCTACCCGCCGGCGTCCGCCTCCTTCGCCTCCTCCGCCTCCATGGCGGGGTACTTCTACCGCCACTGCGGCTGGCTGGTGGCGTCGGCCGTCTTCAACATCAGCAAGGTGCCGGAGCGGCTGGCGCCGGGCCGCTATGACGTGTGGGGCCACAGCCACCAGTGGTTCCACTGCTGCACCTTCCTGTCCATCCTGGACGAGCTGCACATGATCAAGGGCGAGGTGCGGGCCGTGCTGCTGCGGCCCGCCCTGGCGCTGGCCGGGGGCCCCCGCGGCGGCGGCCCCCCGCCTCCCGGGCCCCACGGCGCTGTCCACCTACGGGGTGATGCTGCTGCTGCAGGCCGCCATCGCCGCCATCATCGGCTGCTTCTCCTGGCAGGCCGAGTGTATCTACGGCGCCGAGCGGGACCGCCTGGCGCAGCGGGGCGGCGGCGGCGGCAAGGGGTGCAAAGGTCACTGAGGGCCGGCGCCGCGACGCAGCGGGGGGGGGGGGGGGGGGGGGGGGTTAAGACACACATAACATAGACACACACACACACACACATAACATACACATAACAGACACACACACACACATAACATACACATAACAGACACACACACACACACATAACATACACATAACAGACACACACACACACATAACATAGACACACACACACAGACAGACATAACAGACACACACACACACACAGACATAACATACACACACACACACAGACATAACACACACGCACAAGCACACATGGAAACGGTGCACTTTAATTTTCAATTAGCTATGCAGCGTTTGCTCCCGTTGGGACTCTCCGCCTCTCTGAGGGAGCCTGGCCGGGGCAGCGAGGGGACCTGGAGGGTGAGGTCACCGTCAGGCTGAGACGGGTGTTCCGACTCCCTCGGTCCCCTGGGTGGGGGGGGGGGGGGACGCGTCCCAGTCCCATCCCCGGGGGGGTCGGATGGTGCCACGAAGCAGAGACGACACCTGTTATTGAAGCAGCCTTTAGGAAGCCTGCGGGTGGAGACGTCACATGACTCGTCGTTAAGCAGCGCTGCGCGTCACTTTACTGCTAGCGGCGGCTCGCCGCTGGACTAGAACCGCTGGACTAGAACCGCTGGATTTCCCTCGTTAGGTTTAGTGACCCTTCCCTTTGTACACAAGAGTCTCCTTTCAGTTCCTCTTTCTCACCTAAAACGGGAAGTCAGATCTTCACGTCCGTTTTGCAATTTTCAAAAGCCGCTATGAACCGCACTGAGAAGCCCTGGTTGATGCTAACCTGCTGAACGCCTACTTTGATGACAGACAGACAGACAGACTTTAATGATCCCTGAGGGAAATTGCATAATGACCCTCAATAAACCTCAGAGCTGTGGCGGTCGGTGGTTAACGAAGCGTTTTCCTGTTGAAACGCCGCGTCTCGTTGTGTTTCCTACACAGCCATGGAGCCACGCATGCTGCAAGTCATTTTCAAAGAACAATGAAGAGAATATCTGTGTCCTGTTTGCCCCAAACAGCCCTGTCTGGAGCCCGGTTTGACTGATGATGATTGCACATTATTCTGAGTCTGTCTGCCAGTGAGACTTGAGTTGTTCTCAGTTTTAAAGAAGAGAATCACATGTAGCCATGTTTTATATACTTACTGTTATAAGGCACTTTAAAGCTCCTCAGAATAAGCCTTTAAGAATGAACTCGTTAGTACTGGAAAATAAACAATTTCTCATTGTTTGATATTGCTGTTGAATGCAGAGCTCAAGATGTCTGGTTGGTCCACAGTAGGCCTATGTGGATTTTGTAACGAGAGGATATGTTTTGGAAACTGCTGTATTGTTGGAAGGCATAGGCCTACATGTTTTCACCTGGTCCTACAGGTGCTACAATTACAGCTGTTATTGTTGTTGTTGTTATCTTTTGATCAACACAGACTGTAAAATGTCTCCATTTCCAAGAGGAAATGGACTTTTCAAGAAGGGTGCTTTTGGCTCATAGCTGTGATGATGTCATCCACCCTGAGGAGGATTTGAGTTGAGTCTTTTCTGTAACAGAGATTTGGCCTGAAAACGTTTGAATCTGTGTTGAACCAACTGAACCTATTGATTATTAATTACTATTAATCAATTAATTAATATTGCTGAGCTCGAGGCTATGCAGACGACTGTACGTTAGATTTTAACGTGCTCAGGATGACTGAAAACTAATGTTATTTGACCACTTCCACGTTATCAACGAAATGAACATCATATGTTAGATGAGATGTTATGTCATATTGAAAAAAAATAATTCCTCAACCTTTTCACTGCTGTGCAAAATACCACTATGACTCGATCACTATTGTACTTTAAATAAAGATGCACATTCTAACAGCGTGCTCGTCACTATAGGCTCTTATTTACGACACGGGTGGTCTCAGAGAGAATTTGCACATGAATACAGACTTTATCCTCCAGTCAGGTTTGCATGATTCAAATCACCGGGAGTCGCTCACCCGGGCGCATCATTTGCAAGTACCGGCCAGGTGACGAGGCGCGTTCATGTGTGCGTGCGTGCGCGTGTCCGTGTGCAGCAGCCGCTGGCCGTCAGACGTCGCCTCGTCAGCCTCTCATCTGTGTCTGTGTTGTGAGAGGTCTCTCGGGACTATAGGTGAGGACGTATAGGGACGTATAGGGGTCAGAGCGGGCGGTTGACAGTTAAAACAAGCCAGGATGAAAGGCCTCCTTCGCGTTCACCGCCATCCCACTTTTATTTTCGCGTGCGAACGCCGGTTAACGTTAACGTCAGCGGTGAAATGCACAGCGGTGCGTACTTGCATGTACCGCTAGAGGGCGCAAGGCGCACGGTTTAGTGAAACACGACTCCAGCGCCACAATGGATGACTGAAGAATTGAAGGGGCCCATATGAAGAAATAATACACTGACTAGTAAATTAAATAATTATAACGACAAGAGACAATTGTAGGGTTACAGCAGACATATGAGCATTGAGATCTCGTCACACACGTGGACATTTCTTTTACTTTTAAGTTCATGGAGTCTACGCATGTTGGTATTTGTAAATCAATTTTATTTCAATAAAT
Organism: Urophycis tenuis; assembly: GCA_036785325.1. Taxonomy (NCBI): domain Eukaryota; kingdom Metazoa; phylum Chordata; class Actinopteri; order Gadiformes; family Phycidae; genus Urophycis; species Urophycis tenuis. Next base: position 11,834 of record JAXIVH010001611.1, read on the forward strand.
CCTATAATCGACATGATAAATATGGTTAACATAACGGCGTGAACATCTTTTCATTGAAACCTTTGCCATCACAGTCTGTTAAGGCAGTCACACAGTCATGAAGTCAGGAATGTGCAGGGGCGAATCGACAGCAATGATGATGAACAGATATGCATTTACATTAAAACAAACAAACAGAAACAGAGCAACTAGAAGAAACCACCACCAACAGACCCTGGAACACTGGAGCAAGCCTCCAGTCTTAAACAGGAATGCTTCCAGGTCTGACCTTATTCACCAATCATTCATCACCTCATTAGTCATCAGGTCACCTTCAGTGTTTCATATACTGTATATATTCTATTTTTATTTTCTTAATTTACATTAAACCTACCCATTATTTTAACTAGTCCTAACAAAATCATCGCAATCATACCCAATAGCAACACAGTTATGTAAACCAATATGATCCAGCTCCATGATTCTCTCTCACACACACACACACACACACACACACACACACACACACACACACACACACACACACACACACACACACACACACACACACACACACACACACACCCCTGGTTGAGGGATGATTAAGGTATCTCCTGACACATCACTTATCTCAGTTTAACATGAAACGGTTCAGTCGGGTGAGGGGTGTAACCAGGCAGTCTGTGTGTCTGCATATATATATATACATGTATAGTATATATATATAGGTAACCCCTTGGACGGCTCTCCATCTGGCTCCTCACCAGGGCAGGACAACATGGCTGCCTTCATCAATCTAACAGAGTCGAGATGTGGTGCGGAGAACAGGAAACCAAGTGAAGAGACGAGGTGTCCTCTCCCTCCATCTCCATCTCTCTCTCTCTCTCTCCACCTCCATCTCTATCTCCCTCCCTCCCTCTCTACCTCCATCTCTCTCTCTCTCTCTCCACCTCCATCTCTATCTCCCTCCCTCTCTCTCAACCTCCCTCTCTACCTCCATTTCTATCTTCCTCTCTCCCTCCCCCTCTCTCCCCCCCCCCCCCTCTCTCTCCCTCTCTCTCTCTCTCTCCCTCTCTCTCCCTCCCCCTCTCTCTCCCCCTCCCTCTCTGGCGGTGCAGTGTGAACTACTTTCCTGACATCTTGCGGATCATGTAGTTCAGGATGCCCCCGTTCAGGAAGTAGGTCAGCTCCACGTCCGTGTCGAACCTCATCCGCACCTGGAAGGTTGTCCCGGTGTCCAGCTGGGGGAGAGGGGGGAGGGGGGGGGGGGGGGGGGAGGGGGGGGAGAGAGGTCGTCAGCCCCGGTGTTCACCGTACAGGACACAAGATGGCCGCCGCAGGCTCCAGGCCACCCGGCTTAAGATGCTGAGTCTCACGGGCGTTGAAGGCTTCTCATCACTCTCCTTCTGAGTGACACCCCAGTGAGGAGGAGCCTTTACCTCGGAGGGCTTGAAAACATGGGAGGACTTCTGGTCTGACGCATCCTCCACAGAGCGCATTGTGTGTGTGTGTGTGTGTGTGTGTGTGTGTGTGTGTGTGTGTGTGTGATACACCGCCCTCTGGTGGCACGTCGGTGGAACGACGCCTCGCTGCGTGGGTTGCTTTAAACCTTTCGTTGTAAACCGCTTAGCAGTTTAGACGTCAGCGTCTACTGAATCATTGGACTGATGGAACATTCATGAAGTCATCTCTAAAGTACCACAGTGACTCATGGGGCAAAACCAGTGTTTGTAACAACGCTGTTTAAGAGAAGGTGTTGGGTAACGCTGTTTTTTCAGTAACAGGGTCATATAACTAACTACTGTTTCTGTTGTTACAACGCCGTTACCGTTACCGAACGTTAAATGCGGTGCGTTACGATGAATTAGATATGTTACTATTAAACACATGAACTGCTAGTGAGGAGAGTGGGTGGGTTAACAACGAGATAAGTGAGCAAGCGAGCACACACACACACACACACGCACACACACACACACACACACACACACACACAATCCAGATTCTTTGACAAATAGCAACCTTTTTTACAGTAACGCAAATACTTACTTTCCCTTCTTTCCCTTAGTAACTAGTTTCTTTTATTATATACGAATTACGCAAAGTAACATTCCCAACACTAGGGAACACCCATTCTCCCCTCACACACAGAGAAGGCCTGTGGTTAATAAACTCGCCCCCCTGACTCCGCCCCCTGCCCCTGACTCCGCCCCTGACCCCGCCCCCGCCCCTTGGCCCCGCCCCCGCCCGTACCTGGACGTCCACCAGCATGCGAGGTGTGAGCTGCTCGGGGATGATGACGGTGTAGCGCTCCCTGCCCGTCAGGCCCCTGACCCCTGACCCCGCCCCTGACCCCGCCCCTGACCCCGCCCCCTGACCCCGCCCGTACCTGGACGTCCACCAGCATGCGGGGTGTGAGCTGCTCGGGGATGATGACGGTGTAGCGCTCCCTGCCCGTCAGCCCCCTGCCCCCTGACCCCGCCCCTGACCCCGCCCCCCGCCCACTGGCCCCACCCCCGCCCGTACCTGGACGTCCACCAGCATGCGGGGTGTGAGCTGCTCGGGGATGATGACGGTGTAGCGCTCCCTGCCCGTCAGGCCCAGGCCCTCGGCCGTCACCCCGGGGAGGAACTCCAGGGGGATCACCCCCATGCCCACCAGGTTACTGCGGTGGATCCTCTCATAGCTCTCAGCCAGCACCGCCTTGATGCCCTGCACACACACACACACATACATGATGACCTGCACACACACACACACATACATGATGACCTGCACACACACACACACAGTCATGATGACCTGCACACACACACACATACATGATGACCTGCAGACACACACACATACATGATGACCTGCAGACACACACATGATGACCTGCACACACACACACACCGCCTTGATTCCCTCCAGACACACACACACATACACACATGATGACCTGCACACACACACACACACACACACACACACACACACACACATAAACACATGATGACCTGCACACACATACACCGCCTTGATGCCCTGCAGACACACACACACACATACAGTAATGATGACCTGCACACACACACACACATATACACACACACGATGACCTGCACACACACACACACACACACACACGATGCCCTGCACACACACACACACATACAGTAATGATGCCCTACGCACACACACACACACACAGTAATGGGGCCTTTCACTACAGGGGGCGGGGCCAGACTCACCAGCAGGAAGGGTCCTTTGGCCGCCCAGTCCCGTGAGCTGCCCGAGCCGTACTCCTTCCCGGCCAGAACCACCAGGGGGCAGCCGGCCTGCTGGTACCGCTCTGCTGCGTCAAACACGTCCAGCTGCAGCCAGGGTGAGGGGAGACGAGTGGACGAGTGAGGGAGTGAACGTGTGAATGAGTGAACGAGTGAACGAGTGAATCACTGAATGAGTGAATGAGTGAATCACTGAATGCGTGAATGAGTGAACGCGTGAACGAGTGAATGAGTGAATGCGTGAATGAGTGAGTGACTTCACGCGGACCCCAATCCGGGGCCGAAGGGCGACCGGAGGCGAGTGCGTACCGTCTCCCCGCTGGGCAGGTGCAGCGTGCGCGGCGCCTGCTTGTTGAGGAACTTGTTGAACAGCCGGATGTTGGCGAAGGTTCCCCGGGCCATCACGGCGTCGTTGCCTCGCCGCGAGCCATACGAGTTGAAGTCCCTCGGGGAGAGACTGCAGGGGGGGGGGACCAGACAGGAGACCACTCAGTGAGCGCACAGACAGACAGACAGACAGACACAGACACACACACACACACACACACACACACACACACACACACACACACACAGGGGGTCTCACCCCTTGTCGGTGAGGTAGCGTGCCGCTGAGCTGCTGCGGGCGATGTTCCCGGCCGGTGAGATGTGGTCGGTGGTGACGGAGTCGCCCAGGTTGAGCAGCACGTAGGCCCCCCGGATGGAGGAGGGGGGCTCCAGAGTCATGGTCTGGCAGGGCACAGGGGGAGGGGGGGGGGGGTCTTACGTCCAGCACGGCTCAAATCAACCAACAGACAACGGCTGAGCCCACTCACCAGGCCCTCGAAGAAGGGGGGCGACTTGATGTAGGTGGACTTGGGGTCCCAGGGGTACAGCTTGTCTGAGGGGGCGCTGAGAGCGTTCCAGCGCTCGTTGACGTTCTGCGGGGGGGAGGAGAAGGCGTGGGGGGGTTTAGGGGGGGTCCTGGTCACAGTGCCGGGGGGGAGGGGGGGGGGCACTGTGGACCGCCCGGCGCCAGAGGAGACGCGCGGCCGAGGGACGCGTTGTCATCGAGTCGTTTGCTCTCTGGGAGTAACGATCACCACAGAGGCCGGCAGCCGTTTCTAAATCAGCCACGCCACCGTCAGGGAAACACAAACCCTCCTGCCCACAGAGTTGATGAGGGAGAACAAGAGAGTAGGAGTACCAGTCAATCTGTTTCCTCAGACAGAGAGAGATAGATAGAGACCTGTCGGTCTTTATTGGTCGTTTTTTAGATATAGGAATGAAATTTATTCTCTGCATTTGACCCATCCTCTGGTACATAGGAGCAGTGGGCTGCTGTGTTCATTTGACCCATCCTATGGTACATAGGAGCAGTGGGCTGCTAGGTTCATTTGACCCATCCTATGGTACATAGGAGCAGTGGGCTGCTAGGTTCATTTGACCCATCCTATGGTACATAGGAGCAGTGGGCTGCTAGGTTCATTTGACCCATCCTATGGTACATAGGAGCAGTGGGTGGCTGCTAGGTTCATTTGACCCATCCTATGGTACATAGGAGCAGTGGGCTGCTAGGTTCAGCAGCCCGGGGAGCAAGTTGGGGTTCAGTGTCTTGCTCAAGGACACATCGACATGCAGACAGTTTAAAGGGAGTGGGGATCGAACCGCCGACCCTACGGTTAGCGGACGACCCGCTCTGACCTTGGGAGGTCATGAGACCGAGCCCCAGGAGTGATCGAGGCATTAATACACAAATCCCACCAGAAGCCTGGAGCCACTGCAGGGTCCAGAATGGACTTTAGGAATTAGCTTCTTTTTTTTAACCTGACAGAGTGGAAAAAGAAATGGACTGGCCAAGCGGGTGTGAAAGCTGGAGGCGTTCACAACACATGTTCTTCATCAGAACCTGTGAGCAAATCTTCCGCCACAAACGATTTCGACATTATTAAAAACGCTCTGCGTGTTTATATTGTCACGCTCGCTGCTCTCCAGACTTCACCAAACGGCCTGGTCTTATCTCAGCCCCTCCACGCGGTCCAAGTCATTTGAAGCCAGCAATCCTGCGAGGCGTCAGCGGTTCAACAGCCAGCATCATTCACACCACAGCTCAGCAGATTTGTCTTTTTTTTTGCCTGGTTGTGAGTATTCATGTGCAACTCTGCAGTCGTTCACCTGCCGAGAAACGCTCAGACTGGTCCACTATTGGCGGGTGGCAGGTGTACATGTTGGCACTCGCGGAACAAGCGACGCCCGGACGCTGGCACCCCAGGGTGGGGGGGGGGGACCCATTTACATTGAGGGCATTTAGCAGACGCTTTTATCCAAAGCGACTTACAAAGAGTACATTTGTCATAAGAAGGTGAAACATTTCATTGCTGCTAATACAGTAAGAAAGTCACCAGAACAAGTTTCAAGCATTTCAATTGCTAGGTGAACCATTGCTAGTATGCAACATCTCTGACTGAGTGCTAAGAGTTACAAAGAGAGATTAAAGTGCCAAGACGTACAACAAATAAGAGCATGAGGGTGGGGTTATGCAGGGTTCAGGTGAACTCTAAACAAGTAGGTCTTGAGTCTCTTCCAGAAGATGTGGAGTGACTCTGCAGTCCTGACATTGGCAGGGAGCTCGTTTCACCACTGCGGTGCCAAAATGGACAAGAGTTGAGATTTCCGACCATCCGTCACCTTTTCCCTCCCTTTAAGTGCCGGGGAGCCTACCTCGATCTTCTCGTAGACCTCCTTGAACATGGAGGGGATGACAAACTCCCTCTCCACCGCCTGGATCTCCTCCCGCGTGGGCCAGATGTCCCTCAGGAACACCTCCTTCCCCTGGGCGTTCACCGCTGCAACCAGGAGACAAACGCACCGTGTGAACCACCGTGTGGACCACCTCGTGAACCACCACGTGGACCACCAAATGAACCACCACGTGAACCACCACGTGGACCACCAAATGAACCACCACGTGAACCACCACGTGGACCACCACGTGAACCACCACGTGGACCACCAAATGAACCACCACGTGAACCACCACGTGGACCACCAAATGAACCACCACGTGAACCACCACGTGGACCACCAAATGAACCACCACGTGAACCACCACGTGAACCACCACGTGAACCACCACGTGAACCACCGTGTGGACCACCAGGTGAACCACCATGTGGACCACCGCGGGGACCACCGCGGGGACCACCGCGGGGACCACCGCAGGGACCACCACATGAACCACCGTGTGGACCACCACATGAACCACCGTGTGGACCACCACATGAACCACCGCGGGGACCACCGCGGGGACCACCACATGAACCACCGTGTGGACCACCACATGAACCACCGCGGGGACCACCGCGGGGACCACCACATGAACCACCACATGAACCACCGCGTGGACCACCGCGGGGACCACCAGGTGAACCACCGCGTGGACCACCGCGGGGACCACCAGGTGAACCACCGTGTGGACCACCGCGGGGACCACCGTGTGGACCACCACGTGGACCACCAGGTGAACCACCGCGGGGACCACCGCGGGGACCACCGCGGGGACCACCGCGGGGACCACCGCGGGGACCACCACATGAACCACCGCGTGGACCACCGCGGGGACCACCAGGTGAACCACCGTGTGAACCACCGCGGGGACCACCACATGAACCACCCGCGTGGACCACCGCGGGGACCACCAGGTGAACCACCGTGTGAACCACCGCGGGGACCACCACATGAACCACCGCGGGGACCACCGCGTGGACCACCACATGGACCACCGCCGGTTCGTCGTTCTGGCGTTTCATTCACCAACTGCGCTTACCTAACCTTACAGGCTACATCTTTGTGTGTGTTACTTCTATAGTGCATGCCCAGACGTATGGACATTTATGGACATACATACTTCATTTTATGGACTAAACCCCGCAGCTCAGGCTGACTTGTTTAAACCTTCTTATT
>JAXIVH010001612.1:0-19014 GCA_036785325.1 Urophycis tenuis
GCAGAGCGGGAGGCAACAGTGAAGCAGACTCCAGGGGGAACGCTAGATGCCGGACTTTGAAGCGAGATGACTTTAAATCCCTAAATTGGATTTGGGAGATGAATTAGAAAAAATAAGCGGTCGGAAAAAAACTGAAAGTAAACCCAGAAACTGCCGAGAGGAAAGCATTTGTAGGGATTGTTGGCCAGATAAATTCTTATTCTGTATATCTATTACAAGTCCCTGCTTTCCATCTAGAATCAAAAAACCTGCCCCTCCTTCTGTATACCAACACTTCCACCAGCTCGTTTGCTCTTGGGGCGTTCTGGGCCGCCAGTTCTTCTGTGACAACTGATTGCTTTTTGATTTTATTTTGTTTATCCAATGAATAAAACCGGCTAAAAGATGGAGTTGACTTTACTGTGTCAACATCGGCCGTCGCCTGTTCCTGTTCTGCAGGATGTCAGAGTCCACGGGTCGTGGCGTTGTTGCTATGCACCTATCAGGGTTACTGGGAAACCCTGCAGGGGCCAAATGCTATGAGCTAACCCAGTGCTACTAGCTAACCCAGTGCTAATAGCTAACCCAGTGCTACAAGCCAACCAGCGGGTGAACGCTAACAGGAGCCTCTCCGCTCCACAGGGCTCTGATTAAAAAGTGTTTGCTGCCGGCTGTCGAGAGAGACCGCGTCTCTGGTGGCCTTGGTGGCCTTTTTAAAATAAATTTGTGTTTACCGTTTGCCGCCGCTGAAGAAGCTGTCGTCGAACAAATGATATCGGTTATTTTTACATACTGAGGTCACCGGGGGACATGCTTATCTGTTATGCCGAGGACATGATACGTTAGCCTTCCACTATTAGATATTAGCGTTAGCGTATTAGCTTACCGCGTGTTAGCGTTTGATTTCACCGCGAGGTCTGGAGTTTGTCGGGGAGGCGTGTGCCGTTGCCGCGGCTTGAACTATTTCGCAGGAACTAAAAAAAAAAACGGGCATTTGTCGTCTTCATTATGTTCCGATTTGCTTAATACGGAATCTAGGACAAGGCTGTTGAACAGCTTATGTTCTCACAATTAGCGCGTTTGAATTTCCCCCCCCCCCCCCCCCCTCCAATACCAGCAGCTGCTACTGAGAGGGAATTTAATGAACCCTGGTGTGTTTGTTTTTTAACAAGAGAGCGAGGTGCTGCGGTTACAGCATCATGTGTGTGAACACCAAAGAACTTGGATCGCGGTGGGGGTCCGGGGGTCTAAGAGCAGCTGTTGAGTGCCAGCGTACAACGTGACTCGCCTGCTTTGCGATGTCTTGCCGCGGGGGGGTGATGGAACCAGGGGGCGGGTGGTGAGAGAGAGAGAGATCCAGACCCTGGGGTCTGGGTATTCCGTGTTCTCTCCATCAACATCGGGTCTCTCTCTCCTCGAGACGGTCCAGGCCTGCTGAATAGAGGCGGGCTGGAGATGGATGGGGGGGGTCCTGGGTCTGGGTCCGGGTCTGGGTCTGGGTCTGGGTCTGGGTCCGGGTCTGGGTCTGGGTCCGGGTCCGGGTCTGGGTCTGGGTCTGCCCCCCTTCAGAGACCGGCCTGTTGAAATGCAGCTTGGAACGCTTTGAAATCCCCTTCTGTCAAACTGTCAACTGTTCTATGGAATTAGCAAGTGGCTCACGGCTCTTGACATTTTGGAGCGTTGCAAATATGCAGCTGCGCAGCGTTCCTGAGAGGTCCTGAGCTCTGAGCCGCTACAGTCGATTACGATTATTGATGGTCATGTTTAAGGCTTTTTGAAATGACGTGACTCAATGTTGTCGAGGCAGATCAGAGGAGCCACGATGCGAACGGCTCTTCAACATATATATTCACACACTATCCCACCTGACTAGATTGGAGTTCCCCATGTAAACTGACTCGAGCCCATAAATAGTCAATCTCACTTTCTGATTCTTTTTTTTTTCTTTTACACACACACACACACACACACACACACACACACACACACACACACACACACACACACACTTACACTTACTTACACAGGTACCCGACGCGGCCGGGTCGGGTTCGGACAAATATTTAGAAATGATGCTCGGGTTCGGGTCGGGCTCGGTCACATCTGCGCGATTTGAAATTCTATCTTCATGCGTTACACGCATGTTGCGCTCATCTGTTTGTTGACATTTCCAAATGCCTCGCAGTTGCTTCATAAAGGCGAAGGCTTTCATAAACACGGACGTCAATGTGTTATCAGTATGAAAAAAAAAAAAAAAAAAGACTTTAACTGTGTCGGGTTCGGACATAAAAAGCTTGACGTCCGTCGGGCTCGGGTCGGGGTTCGGTTACTGTTCTGTCGGGGTCCGGCCCGATCCGCACTCTGACACACACACACACACACACACACACACACACACACACACACACACACATCCAAGCAATTGAAATGCTTGAAAAAATATATTAGCAGCAATTAAATGTTCCACCTTCTTAGGACAAATGTACTAGGGCAAATGTACTCTTTGTAAGTCGCACACACACCACGAGGCATACCTCCACGCCACCTCCCTAACCTCCGCCCCCCCCCCCCCCCCCCCCCACCCCCTCGCCGTGTCCCTCCCCAGGTTCGAGCACTCCAAGCTCCCCAAGCAGGACGCCGCCGAGGGGTCCGCGCCGCCGCCGCCGCTGCCCTCCGCCACCCCCGGGCCTCGCTCCACCACCACCGCCACCGCCGCCGCCGCCGCCGCCACCGCCCCCGGCGCGCTACACCCGCCCGAGGGGGCCGTGGGCTGGGTCAACGCCGCAGAGTTTGTCCCCGGACAGCCCTACTGCGGACGGGGTAAGACGCGCCAGAGCTGGGGGGGGTCCGGCCTGGTGCCGGGGGGGGAGGAGGGCGGAAGAGGGGGGGGGGCATCTTGAAACCTAGCAACCACAAAGCAACCCAAGGGTTCCCTGCTCGTCTCTGATTGGTCGGAAGTGAGCGGTCTGCAATCGCAGGGGCGGTCAACTCAAAAGGGATACTCCTCACAGCGCATTGCACACACTTATAGCTGAGGGATGACTGTGGCGTTCCTTACAGAGACGTTACACTCGGAACAGTAGCTCTCACATCTTGCCTACATGGCTTCTTTTTTTCCGAATGGAAGATCTTGAAATGTCTCTCTTTGGGGCTGTGTGGTTATTTGCTGGTCTTGCGTCGGTGAGTTGATCAATAGATAGTAGTAACGCTCAACAGTTGTAGTGACGGCCCGTTGCTACGGCCTGCATACTGCGGGCCAACACACAACAGCCAAGGCTCTCTGTGTTGACTCACCGATGCCAGCAGGGCGAGTTGCATTGTATTCCACTGGTAGTAGTCACCAGCTAGGAGCTGCTGAGACACTGGTGAATCATATACTCACAGACGCTCAACACAACGGCCCTCTCTCATTCACTCACTCACTCTCTCACACACACACACACACACATGGGTGTGTTATCCTACAGTATCTTCCATTTCCTGGTTGCACTCAAACCCTTTGAAGAAGTGAACATACCAGCACACACACCAAAAAAATAACGGAAAAAACTAGGGATGTCCGATATTGACTTTTTGCCGATATCCGATAGCCGATATTGTCCAAATTCTTAATTTCCGATTCCGATATCAACCGATACCGATATATACAGGCGTTTTTATTTTCGCCCAGACTAATTTTAGGTCACATATCTCCTGTTGTGGAATTGACACATCATCTACTTTTATTGTGATGCCTCACTAGATTGCATTTCACAAATTAACACTGTCTATAAAAAATAAGGACACTATTTCAACTTATGAAAAAGTGCCATATTTATGCACAAGCACATTATCGGTGGTAAAACCGATAACGATATGAACCGATATTACAAAAATAGGCTAATATCGGCCGATATTATCGGACATCCCTAGAAAAAACCCATCTGATGTTGGCTGGCGGTGATCATGGCATCCCCCCGAAACGAGGCAGTCCGCCTGGCGAACGGGGGACTGAGAGCACCGGCTGGCGAAGGGAGAGCTGTTCCGAGGATGGAGGCTGTGCTGACAGGAGAGAGGGAGCGAGTGGCTCTGCTGCTCAGGCGGTTATATATAGAAAACGGAGTGTCCGGGGAGCGCCGCCTGTGTTTCTCTCTCCTCCAACGCCAAACCGTGCTTTTAAAAGTAAAGGCGTTGTTGGAGATGGGATTGATTTTTTTTTTTTTTCCCTTTTTTTTGGTAAAAGCATACGCCAGGAGTGCATGGCTGACACGGTTGGAGTGCGGTGATATGGTTACGGTTATGGCTAGTTGGTATGATGACATGCATGCCGATGGCTGGCCCGGGAAATGGCCTCTCTGTGCAGCAGAGATGATGACCCCCTCCTACACACTGCCCTTGTGATTGGGCTCTGTACAAACCAGCTTCAGGGTCCTTTGGACTGGAAGCCTGTTGTGTAGGAGGATTAAAGACTCGAGCGTTTGTCTGATTCCTGACACAATCAATGTCATTAATAGACAACAGAATGGACAGTTTTTCTTCGCCTTTGTCACATGTACTGCTTACACTGGCCCTTTATGATTCAATAAATGATCTATCGACTCAATCGTGAATATATGAACACTCAATGAATAGTCAATACATTAATCGACGGTGAAAAAAATCGGTCACACTCCTCGATAGCTCTATGAAAGTTCTGACGCTCTTATTGTGATACACATCGCCGCGCCGCACTCGTTTCCTCAACGCTCTTATTGTGTTACACATCGCCGCGCCGCACTCGTTTCCTCAACGCTCTTATTGTGATACACATCACCGTGCTGTATTCGTTTCCTCAACGCTCTTATTGTGATGCACATCGCGGTGCCACAGTCGTTTCCTCGACGCTCTTATTGTGATACACATCGCCGCGCCGCACTCGTTTCCTCGACGCTCTTATTGTGATACACATCGCCGTGCCGCACTCGTTTCCTCGACGCTCTTATTGTGATACACATCGCCGTGCCGCGCTCGTTTCCTCGACGCTCTTATTCTGATACGCATGGCTGCACTCGTCCCGTGAGGCCCCTATTGTGATACCCCCCTTGATGCGTTCCTCCCCCCGCAGCGGAGCCTGTGAAAGGGGAGGAGCCCCAGGGCGTGGCCAAGGAGCCCCAGAAGGAGGAAGAGCCGGAGGGGGAGCCGGAGGACAAGGAGCTGCGGAAGCAGCTGTGTCCGTACGCGGCGGTGGGCGAGTGCCGCTACGGCGTGAACTGCGTCTACCTCCACGGCCACGTGTGCGACATGTGCGGCCTGCAGGTGCTGCACCCCACCGACATGGTCCAGCGGTCGGACCACACCAAGGTAACCGCGGCGACGCCGTGCCGAGGGGTGCTGATGAGGCTCACGTGCATGATGACATGCACAGGTGATGGGGAGTCTGGGGCCCACAAATAGAGCCGGGATCGTTTGGTGTGTGTGTGTGTGTGTGTTTTTTTTTTTTAATTTAATCCAAGGGACGTTGCTCAAACCACACCTGTTACACACACACCAGTGCAATTGTGGGAAGTGGGACGTTACGCAATGCGGCCTTTAAATAGCAGCGAACAAAAGAGTCACTTCTGGAGGTTGCTGCCCCCTAATGGCTGAACCGGGTTGAAACATCTGAATGCCACGGCTCATCAGGTAGACAAACATGCTTCATGAATAAAGCATGTGTCCCGCGTTTATGTGTTTAGGCCGGCCTGGCGAAACTGGCTGGCCACACTTTCCAGGAACTTAAGTGCACATGAAAAGCCATTTGAAAGGAAATGCGCGTATTACCGACTAAATAACACAAAGACGAGTAAACTTGAGGCCGACAAGTCTGCGGTGACCGAGGTGGCCGTGTGTGTTTGTCTTAAACCAGGCCGACCAAGCTACCCAGCAAGTGCCTTACCAATATCTTTATATCTTTATTTTGTCTATTTGGAAAGCTGCTCTCGTGGCTCCACTGTCCTTGGACGACGTCATAGTTTTTTTTAAATTTGGCGCTGATCAGGACGAGCGTTTTAACATGATCGGAAAATGCTTTGAACGAGACCGAGGCCGGACCGATGGGCAGAGAGAGACACAACGCAAACTCGTAGGTCGACATGGGCCGTGTTCCGATATCCATACTTACCGTAATCATACTTACCGTAATTACTATACTTAGTTTGAGTACGTAGGGTGTTCCGATTACGATCACGACGAAAAGAAGTGTACTGAAAGGACCCGGATGTTGCCCTCAAAGCGGGTAGTACGCATGGTATGCAACGGTGTACACTATCCGTACGTGTGTGTTTGGCGGGTGATGCGGCCGCTCAGCTGATTAATTAGCTGAGTAATTTCCGGTAAGTGCACCATTTGGAACAACACTAACATCTGAAAATCTGTGTACTTAGTGAGTATGGATAGTGTACTACGTTTAAGTGTACTCATGAAGTATGGATATCGGAACACGGCCATGGTTTCGCTATGCTAATGTCAACCACCAGAGGGCAGCAGAGTCCTCTGGAGCGCAGTTCCTCTTTTTTCCCTTGTGGTTACAATTCCTCACCTTGTGCACCTGCGCTGGCCACCTCCCTCCTCCTCCTCCTCCTCCTCCCCTCCGCTCCGCAGGCCTGCATCGAGGCGCACGAGAAGGACATGGAGATCTCGTTCGCCATCCAGCGCAGCAAGGACATGATGTGCGGCGTGTGCATGGAGGCGGTCTTCGAGAAGGCCAACCCCAGCGAGCGGCGCTTCGGCATCCTGTCCAACTGCAGCCACTGCTACTGTCTCAAGTGCATCCGCAAGTGGCGCAGCGCCAAGCAGTTTGAGAGCAAAATCATCAAGTGAGTCCGCCGCGGGGACATCTGTCCGGGGGGAACAAACCTGTGGAACGGCAGTAGCTCTCAGTGGGCAGAGCGGGTCGACCGCTGACCAGAGGTTTTAAATTTACATTGAGGGCATTTAGCAGACGCTTTTATCCAAAGCGACTTAGAAAGAGTACATTTGTCATAAGAAGGTGAAACATTTCATTGCTGCTAAGACAGTAAGAAAGTCACCAGAACAAGTTTCAAGCATTTCAAGCATTTTAATTGCTAGGTGAACCTTTGCTAGTAGACAACATCTCTGACTAAGTGCCAAGTTACAAAGAGCGATTAAAGTGCCAAGACATACAACAAATTAGAGCATGAGGGTAGGGTTATGCAGGGTTCAGGTGAACTCTGAACAAGTGAGTCTTGAGTCTCTTCTGGAAGATGGGGAGTGACTCTGCAGCCCTGACATTTGGCAGGGAGCTCGTTCTACCACTGCGGTGCCAAAACGGAAAAGAGTTGTGATTTCGCCATCCGACCTTTTCCTCCTTTTAGTGATGGAGGTACCAGTCGTCCAGCTCTTGACCAGGGTTGGCGGTTCGATCCCTACCTCCCAACTGTCCACATGTCGAACCCCACAAATATATGACAAATGTACTGATTGTAAGTCACTTTGGATAAAAGCGTCTGCTAAATGCCCTAAATGTAAATGTAATGACACCTTGAACCATGAATGACGGCTTCATTGGTGTTTGGTTTAATGCGTGTGCGTACTTTACGTCAAATGGCTGGCCGTGCCTTTTGGTGTTCAACATTGAAAAAACTGAATTGAAATGAAAGGAGCAATTACAGAGTCTGGTACCTGAGTCAGTCGCTGCGCATGAGGACCGGAATGCGGACGCTTCACGGTGCTTGCCCCTTCCTCCCCCAGGTCCTGCCCGGAGTGTCGCATTACATCCAACTTTGTCATACCGAGCGAGTACTGGGTAGAGGACAAGGAGGACAAGCAGAAGCTGATCCAGAAATACAAGGACGGCATGGGGTATGTAAAGAATGACGTTCAGTCCTACCTGTCCACCGGACTGCACAGCAAGCACAAGTAGCTCAGTGCACATGTGAATAGAAGGCCAGCAGGTAAAATATGCAGTTTTTCTTTGGTAAGACATCCTGCACCCAGTTAATCTCTTCTTTTTGCCCTAGATTCTCATTCGGCACAGGAAACCTTTGCAGGAAGTGGCCTTTTGATGCACTGTGGTTGTCTGTTTTCCCTCTGTTGTCAGAAGGCCCCTCGTTATTTCTGCCGACGGCTTTTCGCCTACCAGTCGGAGGGCTAAATTTAGTGGCTTCTCGTTAAGCCGTTTCTGTCTCTTTCTGGTCTGGCCCCATTTTGTCTTATTATTTCAGTGTTTTTTATCAACCGTATCGGTTGTTTGTAACCCTGCTCCAACGGGAACGTGAGCTTCAGATTTGTGAGACTGCCAACGCCGCCAACCTGACCCCCTGACCCCTTTGCCCCCTCCCCCCCTCCTCCTCCACGCAGGACCAAAGCGTGCCGATACTTTGACGAGGGCCGCGGGACCTGCCCGTTCGGGTCCAACTGTTTCTACAAGCACGCCTACCCGGACGGGCGGCTGGAGGAGGCGCAGCCCCAGCGCCGCCCGGCTGGCTCCAACGGGAGGAACCGGGTAGGAAATCAAGCACGCCCCCCCCCCCCCCCCCCCCCCCACCCACCGGCAGACACGACTGATTGGCGCCATCCTGATTGGCACCCGGGGATGAATCCATGTTCCGGGGGGAATATGTCGTTTTCTTTTTTCTTCTCGATTCTGCTTGATTCCTGCTGACTTACTGATTCAGCCGCCGTGTGCGTAGATCAGTGCGGCAGCCGCGCTCCGTTGCAGGCGTTGTTGACGACAATGTTAGACGTTTAGAAATGAAAGAGGTGCGCTTGATGTTTTAGATTGGATGAAACCTAAATGTGCTGAAGTGTCAATCAGCGTGAAAGCCAACGCAGAGGGTTGTTCGCCTCGTTGTCACGTGCCGCGCTTACAAATGAGGAAATGGCTCGGTGAGGGAATTCACTGTGAGTCAACGGCCACAAACTCCTGTTGAAGTACATACAGTAGCATAACAAAGACAAACAGAAGACGTAAGAAGAACAGGGATGGGCAACATGAAATATTATCATTCATCGTCCATGAATTGTATTGCATCGCCGTGAAGTGAAGATAAGGTGTTGTCACGAGACCCGTTTCATGGTGCAAATCCATCACGGTATGCCCTTCAGTTCGTCCGTCCCCAAAGGTATTTCAAACACGTAATCCTTGTGATTCTTCCCCCGTTCCTCTCCCTGCTGTCTCCCACTCTTCCTCCCTTCCCCTCCCCCTCCATCATTGCAGAGCGCGCGACGCACGCCCCTCTGGGACCTCCTGGACGAGCGGGAGGGCTCGGACTCGCTGGACAACGAGGACGAGGAGATGGTGACCTTCGAGCTCAGCGAGATGCTGCTGATGCTGCTGGCGGCCGGAGCCGACGACGACGACGACGACGACGCCAGCGACTCGGAGGACGAGTGGGACTTGTTTCACGAGGAGCTCGACGACATCTACGAGATCTACCTATAGCTGTCCCCTATAGGGCCCCGCCCCCAAACTCCGCCCCCAAATCCTTAAAATTATGAAACCTTGTCGCCCCCCCCCCACCCCACCCCCAACACCTCAACTATGCTAGACACTAGAATGGACTGTCTTGTGAGAGTGATGAACAGTAGCACTCCCCCACCCCCTCCCCCCCCCCTCCCCCCTTGTGTTGTGGCTGTGCCTTTTAGGAAGGCCAAATGATCAATGGGTTTAGTAAAACGAATGAAAAACAAACAAAAATAAACTCGCCAAAAAAAAACCAACGGTCAAATACTCCCGAGCAGCTGCTGCAGCCACGCACCGCACCAACAAACATTTCGCACCACAAGCCGCGCACCCGGGGGAACGTGGCGGCCGTTCCCCGGGGGCCCGGTCCGGTTCTCACCGAAGAACCGCTTCCCCCCGAGTCCATTCTGTGCGGTTCCTTCCTCAAAGGCAGAATAACATTAACGTAAGATATAGAAAATTAACAAAGTTTAAAATTGTATTTCTTTTTTGAAGATCGCCTCAGAAATGATCGAGTTTATTCGCGTGGGTGTGGGGAGCGATCTGTATGTCGTTTACCCAGGCACTTTTTTTGTATATACTTACTTTTTGTTTGTACTTCTTCCGAGAATTATTGGGGTATTTTGGGGTGTGTGTGTGTGTGTGTGTGGGAGGAGAGGGGGGGGGGGGTTCCCCTAAACGACCCACTGGCACACTGACCTATTAAGTCCTGGATATGACCGTGGTCGTAACCTCCACCACCACCACCACCTCCACCACCACCACCACCACCCTCTCTCCTCCTCATGCACTGATCAGAACTGGGCCCCGTGGCGGTGAAGTCAGGTTCACAAATTGTAATGCACAACTGCACTCTTTTCATCAGCCCCAGTCCCATTCCTCCTCTTTATTCCTCCCCCTACAGGGGGGGAGAAAAACGGCTGCGTTGTTCTGTATAAAACGGGAGATTTCGTTTCTATTTAATTTTTTTCTTCCAGTGGGCCATGAGTCCGCCCCTGTCTGACTGTCTGCCCCCATCCCCCCCCCCCCCCCCCCCCCCCTCCTTTCGGGTCGCCTGAGGTAAACCGCGTCCTTCGTCAGATACGGCCAGTAGGCGGCGGGTGACTGTTGTGATTCGGGTTCTTTGACATCAGCAGACTTAAAATGCAGAAGATGTACATTTCCCTCCTCCCCGAACTCCCCTTCCTCTGCTCCGACCCCCGAGACCACCTCCTCCCCTTCCTCCTCTACCCGACCCCCCCCCCCCCCCCCCCCCCGTCAGAGAATTGTAGATATCTTTCTATTCGCTTCCATGATCGATTGCATATTAAGCCCCGCTGACAGAATACTCAAACTGCACAAACTCGTAGGCCTACTAGCTGGTCAGAATCTGTTGAAGTCCATCCGGAATGCATATGTTTATACTGAAATGTGTGTTTTCTATGTCCCACAACCATCCATCTTAACTTGAAATTAAAGTTTATTATCAACTATGTTGTCTGGGTGTGTGTGTGAATGCCGGAGCTTCTGGGCGGGGGGCTGATGGGCTGCGGTTTATTTGGGGAGAATCGTATCGAGGCACAGCTTGTTTCTCCACGGGTGGGAAAATGTGTTTTTGCTCTGATTTAATGACGAGGGTGACTCCAATTAGAGGCTGCATCTCACGTTCACTCTCCTGTCATCATCCATGTCATGGATATTAATCATGTTGAATATTGGGATAGATTTTGATTTTGTTGCGGATTTTGCACGACTGAAAGGTAAGATCATCCCATTCCGTTATCAGATCCCACTCCGTGTCTTGCTTTCAACTTGCCCCCATCGCTCTCGCAGCCCCCCTATAAAGTACCTATCTGGGAATCAAACAAGGACAGAATACAAAGGGCGAGCGCTCCCAATACAATGATCGCAGAAGCCGGGCTCGACGACCACCCGAAAAAACCCGGCAGCAGCTTCCCCCATTTCCAAGCGCGGATCTGTCATCGCTCGTTCTCCGCCGCGGAGAACGGCCAGCTGTTCAGCAGCAGCGCCGCGTCCAGGAGACGAGACACCCAGACGTCGTCCGCCGCCGCCAGCCTCATTTCGGAGGAGAGCAGCGCCAAGCCCTTGGTCTCCTCGGCCACCGCCACCACCGCCGCCTCCATCATGACATCGGGGGAATTCACGCAGACCGCGCCGCTGTTCGCCCACAAATCCAAGCGCAGCGTGCTGTACAAAGCGCTGTGCTTCCTCATCCTCCTCTTCCAGGGAGGCGTCCTGGATTTCTACCTCATCGTCTTCACCGACCTGTACTGGTGCTCGTGGATCGCCACGGACCTGGTGGTGATCTCGGGATGGGGGATGTTCTTCATCAAGAACGCCCGCAGCAAGCGGGAGCGGGCCTGCGGCTTCCACCAGAAGAGCTCCATCTTCGGGTGCAACCTCGGCGAGTTCACGTACGCCTACCTGGCGTGGCTCATCCACGTGATCGCCTGCACGCCAAAGGTGGTGCTCGTGCTGGAGACGTCCATCCTGGGCCTCGTGGCGCTCAAGGTGCCGTGCGGCGTCACGGGCTTCGAGGCGGTGGTGCTGCTGTCGGCGCCGCTGCTCTACTGCCTCATCAACGCGGTGGTGGAGGACCCGAACGGCGCGACGCGCCACCGCTCCCAGAGCTGCTTCCTGGGCACCTGCCTGGACCTGCTCGACAGCTTCGCGCTGGTGGAGCCGCTGCTGAAGGGCGACGCGCCGCCGCCGCCGCCCTACCTGAAGTACACCGTCATCTCGGTGTACTTCGTGGCGCTCGGCGCGCCGGTGCTCTGGCTCTACGAGCTGACGGCGTCGGAGATGCGCTGCCGCTGGGCATGGGCGCGGTTCCTGGGCGGCGCGGCGGTCAACGCGCCCTTGCTGGCGGTGCGGTGCTTCCAGGTGTACGCGCACGACACGCCGGCGTCCGTGTTCATGTTTAAGAACGCGTTCGTCCTGGCGTGCAAGTGTCTGGAGCTGGCCGACCAGTGTCTGGCGGTGAGGGGCGCGCGGCGGTTCGGGTCCGACGGGGGGGACGCGGCGCGGTTCTCCCACGGCGTGTCCGAGAACGACATGTGCCCGCACGGCTACGTGAACACGCTGGCCGTCACCACACAGTCCTAGAGCTGGGAACCGGGGGGACATGGGGCCTTTGGTGAAGAATACAGTCGAGAGGGTGGTGGGTGGTGTTGGTGGTGGTGGTGGTGGTGGTGTCTTTGAGTGGAGACCAAAACAACAGGTGCTATACACACACACACACACACACACACACACACACACACACACACACACACACACACACACACACGTCGCGCGTGCAGTGTTCACGTGCTGGAGGAACCCCCGTCGTCCGGTCGAAGAGGTCGTCGGCGTGCGCTTGTACTGAAAAAGGCACTTTAGCCGTGAAACGTGTTGGCGTGCAATGTTGGATATACTAACTATTTAAAAAGAAGAAGAAGAAGATTGATTATTGATCTGAATTAGAATGTCTTTGGTGTGTATTTCTGCTCGTCTGCTGGTCTGTGGTGACTTTTTACAATGTATCCCAATCTTGCAACAGCAGGCACGTGTGTTAACAGTAACACCCCCCCCCCCCCCCCCCAAAAAAAAAAAAAAAAAAAAAAAAAAATCACCCCCCAAAACATCCAAATGGCACGAGGCGAAAGCCGACAACATATTTATTTTCTCTCGGCACTGTGTCGTCACAACATCTGTGACCTGGACTGATCGGCCTCTCGGTGTGTTTCGTTTGTCGTACTCCTGAGTGGGCTGCGGTACCGTGTCGGTCTGGGTCGGACCCTCATCAACCCTGAAGAACATCCAAACAGACGACGGTGCGTGTACTCAGTGTGAGTTTATTGTTTTTGGACATATGGAGACAATCTGTGTCGACGAGGGACAATGCTGCAGCTTCCTTAGCGTAACTATACAGTAGGCTATATATGTATGTAAGTATAGGTTTAAGTGATGGTATACCTCAGCACACTATATAATAGTATTTCACACGCTTGTGTTTTATCCCACTGCGGTGGTCCAGGCAGTGTGACAGAGTATATTGGACCCCAGTGACTTTCCGTTGTGCAATACAGCGCGGACATTCAGCGAGAAAGACGTTGTTCGGACGGTTGTACATTTCGTTTTTTGAGTGCCTAACGTGTTCCCCACACCCCCTCCTGAAATGCCCCCTCCATTTCGTGGTGGTTGATTTGTGCCTTGTTTAATGTGTGGCCCGAAATCAACAGCCTGCCCTACATTGGGTCGACGTCCACTTCTGAACAGGTGCTGCCCGTAACACCGATTAGTAGAGTACTACCTGCGCTGGGTCAGTCTATGCCTGCACTGGTTAAGTCCACAGCCTGTGCAGGGTCAGTCTACTTCCTCCACTGGGTCAGTCTACTGCCTGCGCTGGTTTAGTCTACTGCCTGCGCTGGTTCAGTCTACTACCTGCGCTGGTTCAGTCTACTGCCTGCACTGGGTCAGTCTACTACCTGCACTGGTTCAGTCTACTGCCTGCGCTGGTTCAGTCTACTGCCTGCGCTGGGTCAGTCTACTACCTGAGCTGGGTGAGTCTACTACCTCCACTGGTTCAGTCTACTGCCTGCGCTGGTTCAGTCTATGCCTGCGCAGGGTCAGTCTACTGCCTTCGCCTGGTCAGTCTACTACCTGCACCGTGGAGCATAAAAGAAGCAGACCCAGAAACAGTGTTATGGGCGACACCAGTGTCTGTCATACAAAAACCCCTCTGTGAAAAGGGTCTATTTGCAATTACTTCACACTTACAGTGATGCAATTTAACAACAATTAAACCTGCACCATTTAACTTTTTTTACTGCCCTCGTTTACCCCATCAAACGATATCTGAACCAGAAAGTGTCCCAAGAACAAAACGCAACCATCGCAGAGTCAATCTGTCCGGGGACTTTTTTCCCCTCATAATTTTATTCTCCTAATTATATTCACCCCCGTCCCCTTGCTAATGGAAACACTTGCATTTTGCAGGTTTGAATGATGAATACATGTAAAATACATTTGATATTGTACAATCAATGGAGCTGTTTCCTCAATGACACCACGCTATTCAGTCACAGAACCTATGATGATGCTCGAACTGTGGGTTAATGGCACAAGCCGGCACTAACCAACAGTTCAGGAATCATGATCATCGCCACTTCACAGCCTGCGACAGCCTTCCAAGTCACAGAATATGATGTAGACAGTGCAGTGTGTCACATGTTATATGATGGTCACTATGTCCACATGCTAACCGTTGGTATCAGAATGGACTTGGCACACTAAGATGGCTGCCCTGAGTGGTCTTTGTGTGTTTGTTTGTCACGGGTCACATGCCAAAGTATAGAAAGAGTAACCAAATGCTTCAACCGAATCTCATGAACAGTACAATACATGGTAAGGTTATCAAACACAATATGTATAAAGGTGATATATAAATTATATGGTATAATGACGTCTCAGGCGTTTGTATTTTGTATGCCCGATTCCCAGGTGAAATCACCTCCCTTAATGGTTAAAAAAAAAAAAAAATTGCATTAACAGTGTTTAACCAGAGATGGCGCTGTTCCGGAGGCATGATTTTAGTACTTAGTGACTCTCAAGACAGTTTGACACTTCCTTATGCCATGTCTTATCGATAGCATTGTAAGTATTGGCAGCATGCTATGCCATCTTAAAATCTCTGCTTTTCAACTGTCCTGAGTTTTTCCGCCCCCCCCCCCCCGACTGCAGTTGTTACTGTAAACTGGAGCAGAACTGTGCTATGCCGGCTCACACATACATTCAAATCATGACAATTGGCATTCTGAATTGCTTCAAATGACGTATAATAACCTGCTGAAAGACTCGATTGCCTTATCTAAATTCCACAACAAACCCCAAACTGGTGCATGCAGAGTTGTCGAGTTATCTGATCTGGTCATTTGATCCGACATCACTATCAGGTTAGTGACTCATTAAAGTGATAGGGTTCACAGAAAGCAAAAATTCTACCTGTACAATGTGTGTTATCAGTATTGATATGACCAATTGTATGTACTGTAGATTGTACAACAGAGTATTTATGTGGTTGAAAAAAAAACAAGTCAATAAATCTTGCAAGATAGCACCAGTCAAATTGAGTGCTTTTCATTCCCCGGCTGCCAAGATCCCTCGGGGCCCCTTGTGTCAGTACGAGTCTTCATTACCTATGTGAATGCTGCCTGAAACAGCTCCTCCTGCAGCCTCGCCAGGGCCATCAGCGGATCAGTCTCTGGCTCCGGGCCGCCGCCGCGCTGGGACGACTCTTTGGAGTCGTACCCTTGATCGGAGCCGGTGCTGGGGCCCTTGGTGGAGAGCCCCAGCAGGAGCTCCTCCTCTCCGACCTCCACGGGATGGGGGCCCCCCTGCAGCAGCAGCTGAAGCTGAAGCTGCCGGAGGTCCTCGAGGCTGTCCGCGCAGGAGGGGTCGTGCGGAGGAGCCGCGAGTCCCCAGTCGTTGCCGGGGTGGGACACCAGGGTGCTGTTCTCGTACTCGTCATCCTCCACGGGGCCGAGGCCCCAGGGATCCACGGAGTCCCCCTGAAAGCCGAGCCACCGCTGGCCCACCTGCGGCGGGTCTCGCAGCGAGGGCCCGGCGATCAGCACGCGCTCCTCCGTGTGGCCGCAGTGCGGACGCTGCCGCGCCACGGACCCCGCGGGTGGATTGATCACCGGTGTGTTCAACAGGTAGGGCTCCGGGGACGCTGGGTTGACCCTCGGCTCCATCGCCACCACGGACGGCGCGTGGTTCAGTTCGGCCGTCAGCACGTACCCCGAGTTGCTGCTCTGGGTGACCTCTACCCTCGCGCATGAGCATGGGGGGCCCTCCTCGGATCAGGGGAACACACTCCAGGACCGACGGGATCTCCGGGAACTTGTTGAGCAGGTTCTGCTGGGCCACCGCGTCCTCCTCGCTGGCCACGCACTCAGCCTCAAACCAGTCGGGATTCTCCACCTGGTAGGCCCTGAAGGCTTGGATGGCGTCCCTCAGGGCCTTGCCCGACGGACAGTTGAAGTACTCCTCCTTGCCGATGCCCTCGATGTGGTTGACGCGGCCCGGCTGGTACTTCTCCATCTCCAGGATGCGGAAGTACAGCTCCTCAAAGTGCTTCATCAGCCGGTACTTGACGGCAATGTCGAAGACGGACGGCACGTCCCGCTCGTCGCTCAGGTCCTCGAAGTACGCCACGATGTACTTCCCCTGGGCGGCGGGCTGCCGCACGTTGGACAGGATCAGGTTGAGGAACGGCACCAGCATGTCGTCATTGGGCGACAGCACGTCCTCCCGGAGCAGCACGCGCTCCTCGCCGCACATGGCGCGCCACTTGGCCTGCACGCCGCGCGAACACAGCACCAGGATCTTGTCCTCAGGGTTCTTCAGCTGCTGCCGCTGCCACTCCAGCCATCGCGTGGGTCCCACCGTGCCCACCATGGCGCTGTCCAGGAGGTCCACCAGCACGTCCGTGCCGCACTTGGACTTGAGGAAGGCGCAGAGGTTCAGCACCACGGCGCGGTACAGCGGGTGGTCCTGGGAGTAGATGACCAGCAGCTTGGGAGGCCGCCGGTCCAGCACGAGCTGCTCCTCGTGCGTCGGGAAGGCGGGATCACCGCGGCTCGGATCTGCGGCGTCGAGTGTGATGGGAAAACGACACAGGGCTTTGTTTTACGAGCGTCTCGAGAGTGTGTTCAAACTGCACATGAAGCGACACAAACCAACAACCAAAGTGGAATTTTTTTTTTGAATAATGAGAACCAAAAAACAAAACAACGTGACTATAAGCATGTCAAGTATTCGTGAATGCAATATTCAACTCACCTTTATTGGGCTTTAGGATGGCATATGTGACGCATGCTATCACTAAACATAGGCAGAACAACCCCAATCCAATCCATAAGTAGGTAGCAATTGACGTAGAGGGAGAAATTGGGGGCGGCGTCACTGCTAAACGGGTAAAACATGAACAGATGTTTACTGACAACGCGGTGAACTAACTACACGTGACCACAGAGTCCAGCAGGGCTGCTGCTGCAGTGGGTTAGTCACCTGCACAGATCGAGAAGCTGCTCATGCGTCTGCTGCAGTCGTTGCGACACTCAGGAAAGAACGGCTGGATCTGTTAAGACAACAGATTAGAATCATAAAAAAACACTGTTCTTCAGTCGTGGTGCAGTTCAGTAGTAAACAATTTACAAATACAAATGCGAATGCATTTTTTACATTTTTACATTTTGAACATTTGCCCACAAAGAAAAAAAGCAATGGGAAAACAATAACACCGTGCCATGCCATTCCACGCTCGGCTGAAGAAACTGGTTTCCCTTCAAATGTTAGAGAAGAATCCACGATTCCTCAATCGTTTTTTTTTTCCTCGCCAGATCGTTACCTGCACGACCACATTGCAGCAGTCCTCTGGCCAGTCCTTGATGTTAAACGTCACGTTCAGCGATGTCACGTTGTTCTGGGGAGAGAAACACAGCGCTTTGTCGCATACCGGTCTCAACATGCACGGTGTCAACAGGAAGTGCGGACAACCTCACTGCTGAAACACGAGAGCTGTGGGAACCTGAACGTGACCTGTCTGCCTTTAGGTTAAACGTGGCGAGACGCGGTCCGGGGTGGCCAGGGTTCGGTTTGTCTCACCATGAAACCAGCTCCAGGGTTTTCTCGTCAGCCAAACAGCTTTTGGGACGTTGATTTGATGAGACAACACCTGTGGAGGAGCTGGCGAGGCTACAGGGTGGAGCAGAGGTGGCCACTCTGTAACTTATGCAATTTCACTCAGGGATCATTAAAGAATTTCTGTCTGTCTGTCTGTCTGTCACACGCCTCTAATGAACACGTCTTTTGAAATGCTTTTACAGCAACAAAAACCAGACACATTTCTGGATTAGCGTGTGGCATGTGAGCCTTTGAGTCTATAACCGATCTCCACCTGCATCACCGCAGTTGACTCAAGCCTGCTTTGGATAAAAGGTTGAGACCCGAGATTAGCATCTAACGGAGAGCGCTATGGCCACCGCCTGTATACAAACACAAGCCTGACACTGATGATTAGCGAGGGTTGTATATACAGTGCTTTGTTAGCCGCGCTGTGGAGCGACACTCCTCAACCATTACACCTGACAAAGTGTGTTAGGAACTGGTTTGGCAGGAGCCAACCGTCTAGCCCGGCCGGCCAGCTATCATCACCACACCACTACACCAACCAGTTATCATGAGTTACCATGAGAGTATACATAGTCACGCTGGAGAGAGAGAGATAGAGAGAGAGAGAGAGAGAGAGAGAGAGAGAGAGAGAGAGAGAGAGAGAGTGAGAGAGTGAGAGAGAGAGAGAGAGAGAGAGAGAGAGAGAGATAGAGAGAGAGAGAGAGAGAGAGAGAGAGAGAGACCCTTAGTTAAACACATCGAGTTACAGAGGGCCACTGAGACGGACATAATAAAACATCAAAGGCAATTTCCTGCCAAACACACACACACACACACACACACACAGACACACACACACACACACACACACACACACACACACACACACACACACACACACACACACTGTGTTCAAGAGCTATCTATCGTTTTCAGGTGTACAGCGGTTTTTCTTT
>JAXIVH010001613.1:2500-18993 GCA_036785325.1 Urophycis tenuis
GCGAGCGTGTGTGTGTGTGTGTGTGCGAACGTGTGTGTGTGTGTGTGTGTGTGTGTGTGTTTGTGTGTGTGAACGTGTATGTGTGTGTGTATATGTGTGTGTGTGTGTTTGTGTATGTGTGTGTGTGTATATGTGTGTGTGTGTGTTTGTGTATGTGTGTGTGTGTGTGTGTGTGTGTGTGTGTGTGTGTGTGTGTGTGTTTGTGTGTATGTGTATTTTATGAAAGGGCTTTCCCACAATGAATTCCCTTCTCTCGCTTCAGCCCGGCAGAAGGTTTGGCTGATGGCCCTTGCTCTTACCACCTCCATTAACCTGTTATGTAACGCAGGGGAATGATGAAATGTCCTATCTTGTGACACTCCGGGCGGACTTTTGGAGACAGCACACACACACATGCGCATACGCACACACACACGCACACACACACACGCGCACACACACACACACACACACACACACACACACACATACACACACATACACACACACACACACACACACACTGACATATATATAGATATGAGCCATTATGCTGTTGAGGGCAGAGTGCTGCTTCATTAACCCAGAGCTCGTCATCCCTCTGGGAGCAGGTTACCAAGGGTTCAACTCGATAGTTACCGGTGGAACGGGTCTGCCAGGTATGATGTTGCAATGTTATATTTACGTTACGTTCATTGTTCTTGGCTGACACTTCTGCCTAAACCGACTCACAAATGAGGCCGGGGCCAATCGAACCGCGAAATCAACCAAGTAGCCGAAAAATAGATACAAAAATTTTGAAGGTCTGCACAAAAAAGGAAATGTATGTTTGTATAGGTGGTAGTGCAGTGCACTCACGTTAGTATACATTTCAATACATAATGCATGGCCATTCTGTATTGAAACCATAGCTTATTATTATGAATTATTAACTGATGTTGCTGAGCGCCACAGATGTATTCATCTGACCTAGTGTTGTGTGTTGAATGTATATGATGAGGCATTATGATGACCGCAGCAGTTTGAACAGGGACGTCTGCGAGGAATTCCTGGAGAATTTATCTGCGAGGCCAGGGGGGGATCAGAGGAGGTCAAAGTTCAAAGTTCCGCGAGTCTCCGTCTGGCTGCGAAAAAAAACAGGACCCCGCTTGTACTGCTAACGACACAGTTGTTTGTGGTACACAGCGTACACAGTGATGTCTCTGAACTCCTTTGACAAATTGCTGGGGTTTTTGGTTTTTTGGTTCAAAGGCTAAAGGCCTAGAATAAGGAACACATGGCGCAAGTTCAGATTCGGAACCGCAACGACATTGGTGATCTTGGCTGATTGAATATTAACAGTAAACGGTTTCATTGGTGGGGACGACGAGACGAACCACGGTCGGTTGGGTTTTGATTGAGTTGAGAACCCACGTCACACGTTTTCTGGTAAATGACTGGGGCTGGCTCTCGTTAGCGAGTTCAACGCTGCGTGCGGCTGGGTTTGATCCTTGTTCTGTTATTTCGCGCCAAAAGGCTGCAAAACACCACCGTTTGAGGTTAGGTTTTTATTGGGATTTCCAAATGGAGACTGCCTTCCTGAAAACAGAGTGTGTCTCTGTTCCCCTGAAACCCCACCCTGGTGTATACAGGCTGGGCGGTGCGCACAAAAAACACAGCAGTTTAGATACGTCACAAGATAATGTTGTAGCGTTGCTGCGCAATCTGACCTTAAAGGAAAAAAAAAAAAAAACGACTTGCTTCTACTTTCTTCCTGTTTGAGTACCAGAAAACTGCGGGTGTGAAGGACTCGGTGAGGATCTAGTCTTGTGCAGTGGTTCAGCTGTGGAAACATGGTGCTTGAATAAAAACCCCATTACACAGAACAAGCACACAACAATGTTTTATATCATTTTGGTAACACAAAAAGATGTATACATTTTACAGGCTAGATTGTGGTGATTTTTTTTTTTTAGCCGCCTAAGCTTCTTGGGCCAGGCAATCTAATCCTAGTGGCCCCTGGGGTTCTTCTGCACACACTAACCCAGGCTCTTAAGGGGCCACACTGGCTCCACAGCCATAGTAATAAAACACCTCAGATCTTGCCGGGAGCCATACCTGATACACACTGATACACTGAAAGGAAATCAGTTAACACACAACTATATCATGACACAGAATACAGGTGTGTTAAATATGATAGCCAAAATAACGTATTTCTAAATAATGTAAAAATAAGAATGGGTCAGTATGACCAGTGACAGGGCTTTGCGGTTGTATTAATGTTATCACTTGATGTGATCATCGCGTGTGAATCCCCGGAACGTTTATACTGATGAGCAAAGGAGCAATTCCTTTGTTGTTGCTGTATGAGCCACCACATCCAGTCAGTCACCTGTCTTCCCCATTCCCCTCCCCCCTACCCCACCCACCCAACCACCGGCCCACCCAGTCCAGTGATTAGTTCATCTGTGCGGCCCACCCAGGACATGACACGATGACCCACAAGACCTGTCTTGCTTTTTTACTCAGACTGGGTGGCTCCTGCAGAATATCCCAGTCATTCTGCAGCCACCACCACCACCACTATTATTATTACAACTATTACAGTGAGTGGAACGCGTTGGCTCGCTGCCTAGAACTGCCAGGGCCTCCAAATAAGGAGAGTAGCAATTCCTTCCTATCAATACTGGCTGAGTCAGCAACCCTTGGGGCTGCCTTCATCATTTCTGGAGACATTAAATAATTGCCAAGCTAAATACGTTTTTTTTCTTTTTCTTTCTTTCTTTCTTTTAAAAAACGATGACGAGCTGTGCGCAACTCTACAGTCGGCGGGGGGGGGGGGGGGGGGGGGGGGGGGGCTTTCGTGGCTTTCCACTACGCCATTGCAAAATATGCCGTTATTTCTTAATCTTTCCTTTTGAATCTGCGTTCAAATCATGATTCAACTTCTTCAGGCGGAGAAGTGCTGCTCCCGTTAGCGTTTCTTTGTCTGCGGTCGGAGGGCCCCCCGCGTCGGTTTACGTTCAGCCGGGACAGACCTCGACTTCCCAGAAATAGGCTTCGGCCCTCGCCAAGAGAGAGAGAGAGCACAGCCGCAGTGTTGAGCGGGTGACAAATGAACACATTAGCGTGTCATAGAAATGAACGGATGTCTGGTGGTTTGTTTGGTCTGCCAGTTTCTGGGAACAGAACTGTGATAGAGTTGCAGAGTTCGGGCTGCGGAAAGTGTCGGCGAGTTTGAGGTCCCTTTGTCTGAATGAATGTAGAATACCTGATGAGACAAAAGACAAGGCAAGACAGTTCTGTTTCGCCATACAGCTGGCGATTAGTATTCTATATCAAGGCAGTAGCTCAGTAGGTAGAGCGGGTGGACAGAGCGGGTCGTTCACTAACCGTAGGGTCGGCGGTTCGATCCCCTTGGTCCCCCTCCTCCAACTGTCCACATGTCGAACCCCACAAATGTACTGATTGTAAGTCGCTTTGGACAAAAGTGTCTGCTAAATGCCCCTTTACCCTTTACTATATGATATTGTATAATATATATTGAGGTAGTAGCACATTACGAGTAGTAGCTGTAGAAGCTGTTGTAGTGTAGTGTAGTAACAGTAGTAGTAGTGTAGTGTAGTAACAGTAGGAGTAGTGTAGTGTAGTAGCAGTAGGAGTAGTGTAGTGTAGTAACAGTAGTAGTAGTGTAGTGTAGTAACAGTAGGAGTAGTGTAGTGTAGTAACAGTAGTAGAAGTGTAGTGTAGTAACAGTAGGAGTAGTGTAGAGTAGTAGCAGCAGCAGTAGTAGCAGTAGCAATAATATCAACAGCAGTAGCAATTAGTAGTAGTCATAAATGCAGCGCAAGTAGCAGTAGTAATAGTAATATCATTATAATGTGTTTTCATGTCATCAGATTGCCATTACGGTACATTGTATTATCATCACATTGTATTCTCACCGTATTCCATCCACGTGGAGTGCTGATTCGGACCAAAGGGAGCGTTTTAAAAGACAAGCCGCGCATGACTGGAATGCGGCCGCTCAGGTCAGGGTTGCCCCGATGCATCAAAATGATTTTGTGTACTTGTGGGAGCGCTAAGGTCAACCATCCAAACAAGTTGATCCTAATCTATTGGCTGACTGACTGCGTGTTCTATTTTCATGCAGTGTGTATCTGCCTGTCCCTAATCTCCTTTACCCTGTGTGCATGTGCGTGTCTGTGCGTGGACGTGTGTGTGTGTGCGTGTCTGTGCGTGGATGTGTGTGTTTGCGTGTGTGTGCGTGTGTGTATGTGTGTAAGTGTGTACGTGTGTACGCGCGCGCGTGCATGCGTGTGCGTGTGTGTGTGTGCGTACGTGCATGCTTGTGTGTGTGTGTGTGTGCCTGTATGCGCGCTTGTGTGTATGCATTGTGTGTGTGTGTGTGTGTGTGCGCGGTGTGCACGGCTGCGTTGTATGTGTGTGTGGGTGCGCGGGCAGCGTGCGCGTGCTGACAGTCGGCCGTCACCATGGCAACCCGCGAGTGCGCACGCCAAGGGAAGCGGCCGCGCAAAAAAAAAAAGGAGAGGCACATTAACTGTTCAAACGTGTGATTCCAGGCTTCACACGCGGCCGATGATATCAAGAAGTCATTATCACCTCTCAGCATGGAGAGGAGGGGGGCGGGAGGGGTGGCAAGCCTTTCATGCCTAGATGC
The DNA here is from genome assembly GCA_036785325.1 of Urophycis tenuis. Classification (NCBI taxonomy): domain Eukaryota; kingdom Metazoa; phylum Chordata; class Actinopteri; order Gadiformes; family Phycidae; genus Urophycis; species Urophycis tenuis. The sequence continues at coordinate 7,143 of JAXIVH010001613.1, forward strand.
CTTTTTCCCACCCGAGGCTGATACGGTTAACCATTCATCTCTTGTTTGTCTTCAATTACCTCAAGGTCGTCCTCGTCATTGGTAGGCACCGTGTAAGCCCGGTCGCTTTTACGGGACGGATACAGATGGTGGTAGAGTGTGAGGAAGAGGAGGAGGCGTAGTGATTTTAAGCGCGTTCGGGGGGGGGGGGGGGGGGGGGGGGGCGTACGATGCAGACGTTGGCCGCCGAAGAGAGTTGAGTCTTGATTTCATGTTCAATTTCAATTTTGTTGAAAGTTTCATATAATGTATTTTCTGGAATATAATGGGAGGGCTAAAAAGTATGGGATTTTTTTTTTTTGGAGGGGGGCATTTTTGATCAAATGCTTCATCATTGATCCCATCTATTAACTGTGTATCCCACAACATACTTCAAACATATTGTTTTTCTTGAATGTCCATATATTATTTTTCCTATGATTCATAAATACAAAAACCGAATTGCTTTTGTGGGCCTTCAACACCAACAACACCTCCACAGAGGAGGACTTAGTTCAGGGGGAAATTGCGCCAGTCAGCCAATCAGCCAATTGTTAGAGGATGAAAGGGAGCATGGGGTCGACATGGCAACCTGGTCCCCGTCCAGCTGTCTGCGAGCTGTTGGACTGTTTCATGGAGACACCAGAACCCCCCCCCCCCCCCCCCCCCCCGACCCCTCCCCAACACACACACACACACACACACACACACACACACACACACACACACACACACACATAACCAGGCATGTACGTATGAACGTACACATGCGCACACACATGTACGCACACACTCACACACACACACACACAAACACACACACACACACACACACAAACACACACACACACACACACACACACACACACACACACACACACACACACACACACACACACACAGACACACACACACACACACACAGACGTACGCATGCAAACATGCACATGCATTCTCACACACACACACACACACGCGCACACATACATTCCCACACACACCCAAACTCACACACACACGCGCTCACACACACACACACACACACACACACTATGGTGATATGGCTTGTTTAGCAGACTGCCAACCCCCGCACTGCATTCAGTCATTCATTGAATGGACAAAGACCGACAGCCAGAACAGCAACCGGGTGCAAAATATTTGAAGGGTATACTACTATTTGTGTCGGAGCAGCAACATTTTTCCTTTTGCTGCAAAATCTGCTGGTTTGAAGGCACACTGTTTAAGATTTAGACTATGTTTAACTATGTCAAATAACGTTAAATAATGTCAAATAACCAATTTGCTATTGGTTATTTAACATTTTATTTCACAATTTGCTATGATTTAACTTCAGCTTCAAAACTTCAACCGCAAAAAAACAAGGATAATGTCATAGTGGTTTTTCTCTTAACCAAAAATGTCTCACAAACATTGGACATTCCCCTTGTCTTTAACAAAGTTCATGTGTGTTGCTGTATAGATACGGTCAAAGTAGCCGCCATTGTGTCTTCTAAGTTAAGAACAAACTCTGAGAGACTTCCCATTTGCCAGGTGGAAGTCCAGCATACACATGTTGTTTGTTGAAACAGAGATGTGGAATGGCCATTCATGTTAGAGAGAAGACTGCCACCCGATGTTTTCGTTTCAATATGTTGTAGTACAGCAATGAAGCTAAAATGAATGGACAAACAAACGTGTGTCACCTACACCATGACGTGAGTGCTACAGGTATGGTCCTTGATTAATGATCAACAATGATAGATTAAGACTTGGCTTGGAGTGCTTTACGTTGTCCTCTTGAGCTCAAGACTCGTGACTCAAAGTCTATCACAACATCTCCTCTCAATGTAATTAATTTGCGTGACTCTGGATGTTTGTCTGGAAGTGTACCATAAAGTTTATGAAGCTGAGCATACACAGTACCAGAGTCCAGTCTCAGGATGGCTGACCACAGATTAGATAACAAAATGACAATACTGGGAAACAAGTTAAAACAATTACAACCCATTAAAGTCTACAACGAGGTCTGGACTTCATCTGGTCAAAACCCTTGTCATTGGCGTGTCCTCAAACCGAACGTTTTTGCCTTGTGAAACATTAGACAAGCCGCGGGAGCCTTGGTCTCATTCATGTGAGCCATCATGGGGTCACGAACGATGGCCGCCCCGCGACAGAACAGAGTGACCTGCTCGGACGTGACTGATGTGCGGCTCGCAAAGCCACAAGCGCGGGGGCTGGATCTGGGCAGAGAGAGAGCATCTGCATCGTGGTCGAAAAACCGACCAGGAAGCGCGAGTCGACACTCTCGTATTTTTCCGTGCCGTCCCGCTGACTCGGCTATCTTTTTTTTAAAGGCGCTCTCTGCAGTAAGCACAGATGGGTCTGTGCGGGGGTCATTGCCAGGTCGCTAACTTTACTGGTGTCGGTCGGTGTGTGTTGGTAGGTGGCGGGGGGGGGGGGGGGGGGGGCGGTCAGCAGGAGGGTCGTGACCCCTACAGCACCCCGCTGGAGTTAGCGTGTCTACCGAGTGTCTCCTGTCAGAGTCGAACACACTGTTTTGCTAACCTCCTCTCTTGTGTGGTGTGACTGAACTCGTGTTCCTTAGTCAACCGGCCCCGCGTCTCTTTCCCAAGAATCGCCGCCACCACCTCCACCACCACCACCTCCACCACCACCACCACCAATGCTGTCCTAATCCTCCCCCTCAAGGGCACATGAGTCCACATCATCCCTCTGCTGTGAGCCAGACTCACAGACATGATGCAACCAGTACGTCATTGGCATTTATAGTTAGCTCTGTAGACTTGGTTTTGTTTGGTTAGGTAGCCGTCCCAGTTGCTTGTTGTGGACTATTGAGGAAGTGATTATGTGTTTCCATTTTATCTTTGAATCGCTCGGTTTAATCTTGTATTACGCACGCTTCAGCCAGAAATCTGTGACACATCTCAAATGATGCATGTTCAGACTCAACGTTAAGGGAAGTTAAGGGGATTATCTTTGATGGCGCGTATTACTAAAAGCTAGATGAGAGGGGGTGAAAAACATGTGGATTTACTTTAAAATTGTGATTTGTTCTGCCTTTTAACACCGGTCAACTGTGAGTAATGATATTCTCAGCTGTCGTGTTCAGTGTCAAGTCTTCTGTTTGGTCTTTGCTGCTCATTCGCTAATGTAATTTTCAGCTCTGACACTTTCCCATGCAGAATCCACTCCCCATGAATTATGCATAGGTGGTAAGACCATATACGACTTAAAACTTTAATGATGAACATGAATACATTTTGTAATCGTGTTTTTAGTCGTCCTTTGCATCGCGCAATTATTTATTATCCTTTTTCTTTTCTTTTTTTTTTTTTCTTTTTCATGAACGCTCCTCTGGGTGTCAATATGGGGATGATACACATCATACATTACCATGTTTTCGAAACCAATACTAAACAATCCAGTACACCACATCCCATTAGGGGATGTGGTGTACTGGTGTGTCACAGGGCTGGGTCACAGCCATCCCAAATCTCTACCGGGCGGTAATGCCGTTGCGGGGGCCAGTGTGGTGTATCTTCTGGTAAGGACCCAGGAGGTGTGGATGTGGCAATCCTCCCACAGTCCTCTGGGGAGGGAGAGTCCACAATTGCTCAGACACTGAAAGAACACATGATCTCATTCAGCCGCTGTATTATTTATGACTGCTAAATGTGTGCGTTCAAGGGAGGCCTTGGCTTGTGCTTGGTGGTGATTTAACCCCTCGATCCTCTCAGCGAGTGCAGAGCACACCAGCTTGTTGCAGATCTATGACACTGACACGGGAGTGTCAACTGATGTTTTATACTGCGTTCGGTGATCATAAGGAAATAATACATATGTGTGAATGCTGCAGTGACCATATGAAGGCTATATGAAGTACAGAACTCGACATGTATGTATGATGTATGACATGTATGATATTCTATGACCCCCGCACTGCAATTTGATGTAATGGCAGTCCTTTATATCTAACCACAGTTGCCTGTCATATAGCCATAATCACATGTTTTCTCAAGTGGAGACCGTGCGGGGGTTGATATGTAACGGAGGTCAGACAGAAGTCACTTGGATTTACCAGCAGTGAGAAGACATTCCTAAAGTCGAATGCTGAATTATTGAATAAACTGCACATGCACACTCCCCCGCATGAATCATTGAGAAATATTGAGAGGATCGCTTTTCCCTCCGCGGAAAGCAGTCCACCAGAAGGTCCCCTCACGCACCCGACAATGTCCAGGGCTCCTCCATTGGACGGCTGTGTGGGGGCTTCAATCATTTAGGCATCAATCATTTAAATGGAGACCTAAGTCCAGTCTGAGCACAGCCAGGAAAGCAAACCTCTTTAAAGCGGCGAGGAGATGGCCTCATTTGAGACAGAAAAATGAGATTCTGTGTGTGTGTGTGTTTTGTGTGTGTGTGCCTGCCTGTGTTTGTAGAGTTAATTCTAATATGTTGGCTTAATTACGCAATAACACGCAACACGTGTTGTTGTGTTATATCATGGGGGTTTAATTGGTATTGCTCCAAAATAACGGTCCATAGAACCCATTTTATCGTTTATCGTCCCAAAAATAGGTTGTTTCAGCTGTGTGTTTGTCTTTTATGTGAGGGATGAGAGAGGGCAGAGGGATAAAATGGGTTTTATAATCTATGCATTTCATTTGACACTCTCAGAGATGAGATGCCTCGATCCCCGACATCCAAGAGAACAATTTGTCTTATCATCCTCAGCGGCCCGACTTCACTGGAAAAGGTCCTGAAGGCTTTCCTGACTTCACTTGTGTAGGTCCCCCAGTAGTTTTTTGTTATTGCTGTTGTTTTTATATCTTTATATCTTTATACGCTGTACGTTGTTCCAGCTCTGCCAACTAACACGATGTGAGTCGTGTGCTTACGGGTTCACCAACAATAGAGTGCTGTGCTCTGAACTCAGAGCAGAGAGACCAGAGACACAGGCAAGCTTTCTGTCCAACTCGGGTCTAATTCTCCGCTTGCTCATCACGCTTTTGTGGTTGTCGATGAAGTTTCACTCGTCCATGCGTATGAAAATGAAAGTCACCACGTCGACTTATTGGAACCGGCTGGCGGGGAATTTCGTAGTTATCAGTATCGGCCGATGACAGCAGCACTCAGGTGCCAGATGAGATAGATTGGACTCTTGGCCATCGAAGGTCCTAGGGTCCATCGAATCACAGCCTTCTTCTCCGTAATGGTATTGTGTGTGTATTTGCTTTTATACCAGAGATGTTCACACAAGTTGCCGTGAGCAATAGAAGCGAGGAACCGCAGGCCTGATGACACAAACTAGCCAGCGGTTAACTCTGAAGTTCGGTTTCATGCGTCACCTGGACGGGAACACTATGACCCAAATCGTCATCGATTTGACGGAGCAGGACACAATGTGCCCACTACAGAATACCCACAGCTCCTTTTTTTTTTTTTTTTTTTTACTTCTGTCCTAAGCCTTGGGGGGGGGGGGGGGGGAATAGATCAACTACCTACAAAGAGGATTGTCCCCCCAGCTACGTGTGATGGCCTTGATGCCATGCAGCTCCATAGCAACCAGCGCAGCCATTAAGCAAATGGAGTGCTTTCTCAAAGCCACTGGCCAGCATGTAAAAATTGAGTACAATAAAATGCCATCACAGTTGCGCTTGGAGTCAGTAGCTAAATGAAATGGACATATTCCCTAGGAGCTAAATATAAACCGAATGGAACAGAGGCTACCCATATAAATAAAATATTAGTAGGATAGAGCCAGAGGCCGTCAAATACTCCACTGTATATATCTGAAAGTAACATGCTCTCAATTTTGTTTGTTTGTTGTACATGTTTAAATCAATGGGATTGTGAATTACGATATGATGATATTATGATGATTAATTTCAAAGTGGTCTATGTTGGGGATTGTTTCATTTAATCTTCAATTGTTATATCATCATTTATAAACACAATTGTCACTACTTGTCAATCCCACCGGACATTGCCATCTACATCTTCATTATGAAACCGTTCAGAATACTTGAATTACATTCCCCTTATTTTCTATTTCTGTAACTCACTATGTTCTCTCTGTTGTTGTTTGGTTCTGGGGCAAATGTTTTTTCTCTTCATTCTCTTCATTTTCTTTATTATCTGATCAAACCTGATCTTATCTGTCTGTACTGCATACATTTGTGGTAAACGTTCGACAGAACTGAGATGCCTTGATGGTTTGATATCCCGTAACTCTAAACAGTCAAAAACAGTGTCAACATTTCCTGCCCCGTGTCAAACCCGTACTTTAAAAAAACGCCCCCCAAAAAAAGCTTCTTCCACCACAGCGTTCATCTTGAGAGAGCTCAACCCCTCAACCTCGCTACAGTGAGCTTGTTTAGTGCTCGGCTAAATCTGGAGCACTTAGACGGGAAGACCACTCGCTGCACATTAACAGCAGGACCCCCCTGAACAAACATTTTGTGCTTAAGGAGGGCATGTCCTACAGCCGACTGGGCAGAGTGGAACAGGTGGAAACGGCCTATTGTTTGGCACACAACCGGGGGGGGGAATGAACTCTAGGTATCCAGCACACGGTGTGCGTGCCGCACTGCTCCGACCTAACCGGCGGACGTGCGCCCCCCCTACAGCTCTGGGGTGGACCGGAAACGAGCTGATCGTTACTGAGGCGTTATGGAGGTACCGTCAATGTCACTTGCAGTACAGCTCAGAGATCATTGTCTAGCCGTTTTATGTTGTCGGTGCAGCTAGAGCAGTGAAGGGAGCGTGAAACAATGATGAGTATTTAGTTGCATGTTTGTGTGGTATGAAACCAAGCTCTGCCACACCCCACCCCCCACCCCCCCCCACCCACACACACACACAGACACACACACACACACACACACACACACACACACACACACACACACACACACACACCACACACACACGCACACACACACACACACAGACACACACACAAGCACACACACACACACACACACAGTTTCAACCTCAACAGCTTTGGGAATATTTCTGTGGTTCCTAGTACAGTCCATGACAATGGCTTACACAACCTGTTTCTAGACAACAGGCCGAGAGAGGAGGCAGAGAGGAGAGGGCGCGATACGTATGACACAGAGAGAAAGGGGACTGGGGAGAGGCTTGCACAGGCCAGCCGGGAAACCGGCTGCCATGGGGCTGTCTGTGGGTGGGTGGATGGGGAGACTGGGTGTTGGGGGGGGGGGGTTGGGTGGATGAGGAGGGTAGGGTGGGGAGAGTGTGGGAGTGAGTTTGAGGGGTTTGTAGGGGGGTTGGTAGTGACGGGGAGGGGAGGGGTGGGGTGGGGGGGGGGGGGGGGGGGGGGTGGGGAGTAAGTTTGAGGGGTTTGTAGGGGGTTGGTAGTGACGGGGAGAGGGGAGGGGAGGGGAGGGGGCGGTGGGGATTGACAGGGGTTAATGGGAAAGGAGTGCAGTGACAACACAAAAGCGGAGTTGTGCTTTCCCACCGTGGCAAGGGTTTTCCCAGGCAAGCATTATGCTATTCAGACGGCGGGCCTACGGTCAGGGAGAGAGAACCCCCCCCCACCCCCCCCCCCCCCCCCCACACACCACACATCCCATCCCTTTGTGCTGTCGGGAAGGGGTCAGGGGAGGTCCGGTGAGGGTGGGGGTCCCCCAGCTGGGACACAATAAACCCACCCCTCATCACCACCGCCACACCACCGTCCAGGCGCCCCGGTGCCAAACCCTGCCCACCAGAGCCAGCTGTGGATGACATGGACGCCCTGACTTTCACTACAGGGAAGAGTAGTAGTCAGGACAGATTGAGGGTAGGTCCTGGAGTACACTTATGACAACCTACTTTAATCATGGACAGGGGTTGGATTTTTTTTTTTTTCTACAAAGAATACATAATTCTATGCCTTTGTGGCCTATATTTTAAGCTCAACTAGCATGTTCCATTTCTGGAACTTTCAGCAAAGTAGCTAGTAGTTTTGAATGTATAGTTTTCTATTGAAAATATAAAACTCCGGGTAGAGACTGAACCAAAAAGTACAACAACTACATGTAATATTGACGTATTTGAATATATAGCGTTGGTCATAACGCTAGCTATGACATACCTTATCTGGACTAGTGGCGGTATTTTTTTCAATGGTCACTTTATCTGTTTCCGGATACCTTTATCTATAATAAGGGGTTATGGCCTAGATCCTGCCAGAAAAGAGAGATGGAACGGATGAGTCAATACAGCTAACCAAGTGTAGCACCACGTCAGTATGATGTGTCTGTGTCGTGTGTGTGTGTGTGTGTCGTGTGTGTGTGTGTGTGTGTGTGTGCGTGTGTGTGTGTGTGTGTGTGTGTGTGTGTGTGTGGGGGGGGGGGGGGGTAGGAGGCCTCAGCTAACCTCAATGTTAGTGAACATTTACCAGTAGATAACTGACCTCTTTCTATTGTGGTTTGAGCAGGGCTTACTATGAATATAAAAGTTTGCTGTTTTTTTTGTTTTGACATGGCCATTTATAGCCATCGGAAACTGTTGACGCTGCACACAATGATTTAAAAGTCACACATCAGATAGGGAAGGGGAAAGCGCGTTCAAAGAGCCTTCGGACGTTCTAAATGGTGACGCGGTGTAGAAATGCTGTTGAGTAATCGATCATGTGGCCCACGTGTGTTCCTGTTACTACACGCTGCTCACAATCACAGTGCACGCAGGTAGCACTTCCTTTTACTTTTTTTTTCGGTTTCATTTCTTCTTTTATCACATCTCTATTTCTTTTAAATGCACTTTACGAGTTTTAACATTGAGGATAGAGGAAGTAGTAGTTTGAAGATGCTAATGCTGATGATTGGACAAAGCGACGTCTCTGCCTCATTTTGATCTCCCTCATCGTTTAGTAATCTCCACGGTAACGTGATGGTTGCCATAGGGATTCCAAATATGTTTATGTGCCTTCATTCAACAATAACCAACAGTATTTCCCTGTGATTGGCTTTTTTTTTATAAAGTTTTTGCTGTAGTTTCGTTTAGAAGGTTTCACCTTATCACACATTGAATCTGCCTCCCTTTAAAAACCAAAAGTTTCTTTGAAAAAAAAACCCAACAGATTTTTACACAAGATTGTGTCCATGAAATCGTCACGGGGATGGCGCAACCCGGCATCAACCAGATGGGCGGCCAGCTGCTGGATGTGTTGTGACTCAGCTCATCGGCTGTTGCTACAGATGCCAAATAAACATTTACAACCACGAGTCCATTGATTAAGGGGTGTTACGTCTTAACGTCTAAGGCTAGGCACTAACAATAGAGTTAGGTTTCCGCCTGGATGGCTCTCATTCCTAGGCCATTACTGTCAGGCGGTGTAAATCTATCAAACATTGGCCCGGGAGCAGCCGAGATGTATCAATTACCCCCGGATAGAGACAGCCATCTTTCCTGGTTGTGTTTTTGTCATCGCCAAAACAAAACAGATATCAAATTCCCCCCCAAAAAAGTGAACGAGACAGATTTAGTGAACGATTACATTGCCTGTTTTTCCTCCAACATCAACGTCTGGCTGGCTTGAATGTCTGTAACACAAAGTTTGTGTTTTATTTCTCGAATATAGTTGTGTTCATAGTCATTGTTGATTGTTGATAAAATGCGTATTCTATTAAGGACGAAAAATAATGCACTGAATACAAAGTGATGTTGTTGTTGTGAGGATGTGTGGAACCATGGCAATGGGTGACACAGTTCTTATCCAGGGTCAGAAAAAGCTTTAGTATGGATGCCAAATGGACCTTGTCCAGAAAAAAACTGAACAGATAGTGTGTGTGTGTGTGTGTGTGTGTGTGTGTGTGTGTGTGTGTGTGTGTGTGTGTGTGCGTGTGTGTGTGTGTGTGTGCGTGTGCGTGCGTGTCTGTGTCTGCGTGTGTGTATGTGTGTGTGTGTGTGTGTATGTGTGTGTTTGTGTGTGTGTGTATGTGTGTGCGTGTGTCTGCGTGTGTGTATGACAGATAGTGAGCAATACAAGCCCTAGTTTGTTGTGCCAGTGTATGCTGTAGAATATTATAAATGTGTCTATATTATATGCTTACATTATTATATTATTATTTCACTCCTTTACTTACCTACTTACTTAACTTCCTTTGGGATGAATGAAGTATGAATCTGTCTATCCAGCTAAAAACTCACCTCAGAGTTCAGAACTGTTCCTGAAGTCACCTGAAGTGGGGCTCGGGTTGAAGAGGTTAGGATGTGAACGTTGAGTTGAAGAGGTGAGGATGTGGACGTCGAGTTGAAGAGGTTAGGATGTGAATGTTGAGTTGAAGAGGTGAGGATGTGGACGTCGAGTTGAAGAGGTTAGGATCTGAATGTTCATGCCGGAGTAAGTGTGAATCGTAAACAAAATGGAAATATGCTCATTAAAGGTTTCTCCCACGATAGGTTCTCTCGTCCTAAAGGAGACGTCTGCTAGCTGTTTTGCTCAGCAATTTCAGCATAGATTAGACAGCAAGCTGTTTTGCTCAGCAATTTCAGCATAGATGAGACAGCAGTGATATTTGCAGGGCTAATCGTGCATTGCATTCAATCTAGGGTCCCCCCCCCTCCCCGCCTCCCGTCTGATTATTTAAACCCTGACTCACCTGCCTTCAGTCCTGGTTCAACACAATCATTTTTTATTTCAAAATCATAGCATTGATTGAGGCGATGAGGGCTAGAATGTCAACCTCTCTGTATGTGTTTCCAGTGGGGTGTGGCCTTGCAAGACATACCACCACCCCCCCTACCCAACACACACACACACACACACACACACATGCACACGCACCCACACACACACACACGCACACGCACACGCACCCACACACATGCACGCGCACACACACGTCAGTAAGATGAGAATCCGCGCAAAATAAAGCCTTCAAAACATTGCTGTTTCAACAGCCCCAAGCTGTTCCCAAGTGCAAAGCTTTGACAGACATACTGAGAACAGTCGGGTGCCAGCTGTTTGAGTTTTTTTTTTTTTTTTTTCTTGGTGTGTTGTTGTGGATGTGGATGGGTGTCGGGGCCTTCCATAGAATCCCATATCCCTCTCATGCTTCTCACATTCTTCTTATCCTATACATAGCTGAATATAGGGGGTATAGGCCTGCTGGAGGGGGGGGGGGGGGGGGGGGAATGTTGTGCTGGTATTTCATTACAGTGCCAACTTTAAATAGATGCATATTAAGGTCAAAAAAAAGCTTGGCTTACTGAAACACTGCCCAGGACACGTTATTAGGATTTTGACATATTCCGCGATTTGTTGATCGGGAGCGCTGGCCCCAGCCATGTGAAGGACAGAGAATGTTGTTGAATGTTGTGAAATATGAGTTCGGATTCTGTGTACAACATGACACATGTGATTTGGAAAGATATATACGTTTGTAATGCATTGGCTGTTTTGTCGTTGTACTCAATATGATAATTTGCTACTCGCCATCCGACAGCCTCAAAGTGATTTTTTTATTATTTTACATTATACGTATTGATTGGGACAGGAGGAAAGACTTTACGATAAGGGTAAATTAACTAACCATTAGCTAACACTAGCTAATGTGCTAATCAGCAGTATCATATAGCAATAGCATAGCAGTAAGGGTTGAGCGTCAGGGTAAGCCTTATGCACGAATGTACGAGCGAACGCCTTAGTTAACATGAACACCGCACGTAAACATTAACATGTGTGTTTTTCTTGCATTGTGCGCACGTTACAGATTCAGCCAGCCCGCTCACTCGGGACAATGATTGAAGGGCCGCAAGCAGCAGCTGCAAAGCCTCGCTGTGCCGGGCTTTTTTT